>JAULBM010000001.1:889366-905716 GCA_032357055.1 Geukensia granosissima
AAGTTTGGTTCAAATTGGCCCAGTGGTTTCAGAGGAGAAGATTCAAATGTGAAAAGTTAACGGACGACGGACGGACGCCGGACGACGGACGACGGACCATGGCAAAAGCTCACTTTGCCTTTGGCAAGGTGAGCTAAAAAAATGATATCGAAATCGAATATACCGAAAAACTCAACAAATGGCAGCATCCACCAAAAAACTATAAATCAATCATAAAAAAATGCATCTAGGGTTTGTTACCCTCGTATGGGGTTTACATGATTTGCCCGTGTTTAAACCAAAGTTTCTGACTCAAAAAATCACAATCTACATCTTTAAAACTGGTAAACTTTTGCACAAGGGATATTGATATCACAAGCTTCTCAAGACAAAATTTTACAACCGTTACAAAGATTTAATACAAAAATACGACTGCAAATGTAGAGTTTTGATACGACAAGGGATATCACATCCTACTTTCTATGTAAACATTACGTATAAAGCTTACACATTTAAAAATTATCCCTCACTGTTCCGTTAAACAGACTTATCCACAAGATGTTCAAGTTCGACGTTGTAGCCAAGACATTAAAACTTGTTTTTGTTGGTACAAATAAAAATAAACTGAACGCATTACACAAAAAACTAATACATTTGGCATTGCATCCATCTTGTCTTTCTTCACGTTTATTGACTTTGCGTGATGACATCTCGTGTTCAGAGGCTTGATTTTTTTTTTATCATCAGGGATCTCACCCTGAACTTGCTTTAAGTAACTGCGAGCATTCATTAGAGGTGTATCTTCTTTTTGCATGTATATTTGTGTTAAGAATATTTATTGTAATTAAGGTACTCTCTAGTCGGATTGGGTGACTTTCTGTTTGATTTTTATGGTTCGTCGGTTGCTGCTTTTGTTTTCTTTGATTTTTTTCCTTTAACCACTCGTTGGGTGTCAGTTGGTTACCCACTAAATTAGTTTGACCCCATCACATGTCTCATGTACCTGTCCCAATGCAGGAATTGTGCTCAGAGGATTGTCTTTATTATTAATGTTTTGTTACATTTACATTTTTGATAATATTCAGGTAAAAGCAGTATAATTTTACGCATACTCGATTTTTTATTTTTGGCGATTTAGAGCTTTTCACAAGGATAACACGAATAATCCACTCGTTCTAATCCGCAGGTGTCGGACAAAAGAGTTTATTTCAATTTGTTTCCTTATAGGAAAAAGGTTTCCTTAAGAAACAAGCATGTTTCCCATGGTGTCCTATTGGAACGTTCATAATCTAAAGCAACGGCTTAACGAGAAATTATGCAGTTCATAATCCAGAAAATATGTGGATTGTGTCTTTCTGGCATATATTCCATATTCTTTCTTTTAAATATTCAAATCGTTGTGCAACTTCCGTGGAAAAAACAGCATTTGTAAACAGTTTTCCGAGGAAACATTGGATGATCTTTTTCTATATTAATCAATAATTCCCCGGAAACCTGAAAAAATCTTTTGTTTCTCCCAGAAAACTATATATAAACAAATTATTATAGAGTATTGTTCGCACTATGTCTTTATGAAGTTTCCTCGGGGAACATTGGGTTTTTCGGTCGTCATCATGATTTGGTTGACCGTTACGAAATATCTGTTTCACAGATGACAATGGATATCTTCCGACTGTTATGAATACAATCCGTTCCTATACCGGTTGTGACTAACATCGATTGTGACTATACCACCGGCTTTGACTACTGAGTAAAGCGACGGGTGCCACTAGTGGAGCCGGAGTTGCTTACCATTCTGAGCACCTGAACTCACCCTGGTTTTTGTAGGGTTCGTGTTACTCCAGCTTTAGTTTTCAGTGTAGTGTTGTGTGTTCTTTGTTTGTCTTTCGTTTAATTTGTTGACCATGGTCTTGTCTGTCTTCCGACTTAACGATTTCTGTCTACCCCTTTGGTGTCTTCGAATTCCTTATGCTATTTTAATAATCTCAGGATACACAATAAATCCAAGGTTTCCTCTGGAAACAATTTATATATGATTATAGAATAATTGTTTGTGTTACACGATATCAATATGTATGTTACCTTAGGATACATCTGGTTGTATGTTTCCAGAGGTATACTATTGTTTCTTGGGAAACGAAATGAACTTTTGTCACCTGCCTATCAAAGGAGAGAACTGGATATGGAGAGTGTCTGAATTATTTGGATTAAAGCAAAGGCTGAAATTTTATTATATGCCCGACCTGTCCAGATGGCCGGGCTTAAAGATGTAAGATGAGTCAAAGTTACATTAATAAGATAAAAGGACCCTTGGACTAAAATCGAAATCAAAATTCCAAAAGCTTACTGTGAATCTAAACAATATATTACACCCACTCTAAAGATCCAAATCTGCCCCCCGTAAAATGCGTACCTAAAGGCAACTTTAATATAGCAATACACAAATTTCCGAGACTTTCGGATAAAAAACAGATTTTCTCAAGCAAAATGGCATTGATGTCTATGTATACCTAACACGTATGTTTTACTCGTGAAACTCCAGCTTAATTTGATTCGTTTATGAGTCCGTAACGAGATGTGAGGGAATTCGACGTTTCACACACCACATTGCACTTTTGCAACGATTACAACTGAATAAATCGACGGTTGGCCTTAAAATTAATGACACTTAAGAATAAATGATTTCTGAACAATTCTATGCATAATTTCATACTATACTGCACGAAACTTTGTAGAATTTTGGTGTCAAAATCCATATTGATATCAACTTTTGGAAGCCAAACTATTATAGCATTTTAAAAGTAAATTAAGCCCTCCACATTGATATGTTGAAATTCTTAGTAGACTGTATCAGATTGATTGTGAAATATCGTGCTTGTTTTGCAGGAAATTAGTGATGAAAATGTGTTAAATTCTCCCTACGTGGAATCCCCCTACCAACTGGACGGGTCAATTGTATAAATATGGTTCCACTCACTGGGTAAAATAAAATATTAAGCCATGTCCTGAACTTTAACCTTTTGTATTTATTATTTTAGTTGAAAACACATGTACCAGTAGACACAATAAAGTGGACAATTATCGTAATCTTATTCGTGCCAGGCATGAAAATATTCATCTCCGTATTTGTGATAATCAAAATAGACCAAGTGTTTTTCGCATATTTACATGTATGAACAAAGTGAGAAAATATGAAACAAAAGATTTTATTTAAATACAGGAGGGTAAAATATACACTCATTTTTTTAAAAATGAAAATTACACATATTTATATATTGTTTTTACGATAGTAAAATTATGTTAATCTGAACTTCTTGGCGTATGGTAGAACTAGTCCTAGATTACTAATATTTCCCCACGGTAATTTTTGGGTTGGGGCAATTGCGTGGATTTTCTTTTGGAAAAAGAAAGTTTTGCATTTCCAAGGTAACGTACCAGTCTGCAGCTGGTAAATAAGCAATTCGCAGAAATTTAATTGTCCAACATTATGAAAATTTCTTCGAATAAAGTATTTGTTTAAGATATCATTCTGTGCAGTATTTCTTCTTAAATTTTTTTCCAGCTATTGCTGTTGCATTTATATGCAAATTATAGTTGTCCACTTGCTGGCTAAAACATGATGGACGGGTTCATTATTGTTTTATGAATGATATGTCAGGTGTAGCTTTTTAATGGTTTTCGCAAAATATTACAGTTAAAAAATTTCATAGTTGAAGTTTTGAATAACAGATACGCTTTGCCGTATGTTTAAGTCAGAAACTATGTCTGGGGACTTAAAAACTCGTCATAGTTCTCAAGAAAATTGCTCAGGTATTATTTACTACGATTAAACCATATGAAAATCTTGTAAAAAGGGTATTTTTCATTGTATTTGTCGTGTATGACAATCGATTCTTATAAAACAAAGAGAATGAACTTAAAGGTTATTTTTTAAACGATCCATTATATTTTTACACCAAAAATTATTTTTGATCGTTTTTATACAAGCCTTTTCAACCCCATAAAATCTCGTTACGATCTATAGTTGGAATACAGTTTATGATAAAACAAAATTTGCCAAAACTTTCGATTTCTAAAATTTCATTTCCAATTGATAGCATTCAATGGCCCAAAAGTATAAAGTTAGGTCTTGTACATTTAGGTGCATACTGTGCGTACTGTCCACATACACCATCCTCAGGAAGATACTTAGTATCGTTTCTGTATAAATGCAAAATTGAAACTAGCTGCGGATGCGGACGATATAGGCCTGCTCAAATCATAAACGTACGAGTTCATCATCTTAAAGGAGGCACGAACGAATGATGACAGTGAAAATATTTCTAAGACCCCCGGTAAATTTTACATATTTTGAAATAACGTTGATAGACCGAGATTTTCGAACACAAATCCTTCAGAAAACGGTTATATATTAAAATGTCTAGTATACATATTGCATGTTTTAACCTGACACACGTAAAACTCTAATCGCTGTAATACGAAAGATGAACATTCCAAAATATAGTCTACCTCAATTTGTCACTGCATATATTTTAAATGTTAGTATACGTCTCCTAATTTTGTTATCATAACGAGCTGACTTTTTGGGTGACATACCTCCGTTACTGAACATTTTATCATTACATATCAGAGGACTAGGCTGTGACGAGAAGCAAAGTTACGTGGAATTAAAATTAAGGTCAAGGGCAAAAAATAGCAACAAACAAGAGTGCTGTAATTCTATCTGTTTTTCTTGTGGTTGGAGCACGGTGTCTCTGATATTATGTCTGAACATTATACATCACTGAAAAATACTTAATAGCCGATTCAAGTTCACTCCGGCATGAAACATAAGTCGGCCAAAGTACTGTACTTTTTTAAAGGTCGTATACTAAGATGTTAAGATGCTTCCAATATCAGTATAAAAATAGGAGATGTGGAGTGTTTGTCCATAAAACAGTCATCCACCAAATGACAGTCAAATTTAATCTCCTACACTGCCCATTACAGCCTTCACTATGATGATGAACCCGAGTCCAAACCATAACGGAAGCTGTAAAAGACCCCGAAATAAAATAAACAAATCTGACACTATTCATAGAACACGCTGATTGACCTTATCTATTGAAAAAAAACTAACAACAACAAATGATATAATTAAACAACGACAACCACTGGACTACAGTTTCCTGGCCTGGGACAGACACATTAAGTATGTGGCGGGGTTACACCAGTTTGTGATCACTCAACCCTCCCCTAACCTGGGACAGTAGTGTGACTAAACAGCAATGAAAACATTGAACATAGATCATATTTCATTGCCAAATAACGGCCCACAGGGGGGGGGGGGGCTACATGTGTATAGAGTACATACAAAAGGAAAAGAGCATTGAACAATCGTAAAGTACAATTACATATAAACATACTATAAAAATGAAGCGGGGTTAAACCGGTTGGTGAGCGCTCAAGCCTCCTCCTAACCTGGGACAGTGGTATGACAAAACAGCAATGAAAGCAACAGTCCGCATGAAGACATGCCATATAACCTATCCTTGAAGAAAAGGATGCATATACCTTCTGAAGGTCATCTTTCATCAATTGAAAGTGAAAGATGGCCGAGTTTTGAAAGATGTGGTAAGATATGTAATATCGGTGACAACGGTGAACTCGGGGATGAATTTCATTATATCATGGACAGTCCCAAATTTGCAGAAGAGAGAAACAGCTGTTGTCTGAATATTGTAATACAAGATTTAAATTTACTGTTTAATTTTTTTTTAAACTTTGAAAATTTGAAAAATTTATAATATATTAATAAGAATATTGATCCGATATTGTGCTTTTCACTAAATGAAAATCAATACACCTTCATCTTATGACATCTGTGAACTTCGTTATTGTAAATAATTGTAACATATTTTTTCTATGTATCTCTGTATCTATTGTTCAATGTATCTCAAAACATTGACTGTTTTCCAGCATTAATCTCAAATTGTATAATATCTTGAAGCGTATGATTGTGTCACTTTATAATGCAATCATTGTAATCATTGTTATTAAATTTTTACCCGTAAGGGTCCATAATTGGTAAATAAACTATTCTATATTCTATTGGTTTATGACACAGGGGCATGAAGTTGGGGATGTAGGTATATGCGCACCCGGGAAAAACTAGATTTTTCCCGGGTACGCATATATATTCCCTTACTTCAGGTCCCTATGGCTTATGAGGAATAAAGTATTTGTGATCTTTTATCTTAAAATATATTAAAAAATATAAAATATTAACATTAATATTATGATACACTTGGCTTATTGCACAGAAATTACATTAAATTTGTAAAAAATAAGTCTTCGATGAAAAGTTTATTTGTGCCAAATAAAAAAAAGAAAAGAAAACGTTTATTTGAGCGAAAGATTATTTCAGCGTTATGTTATATTTCCCATTTTGTAAATTAGAAATTTATTAAATGTATCTATAACTGTTAAATCCCATCAGCATAATTATTTCAACATTGCAAATGTGAGAATTGTAAAAAAAATTCAAACAAATTATTATGGTGACCCTAATGGTTAATTATGCAACCACAAAAGAAATCGTAAAGATAGTTTGATGTTTGTTAGTTAATCTTAGAAAGTGGTCATGTCAATACTAATATTAGTGACCGTCCTTACTAACATTGTAAAGAACTTAGAGATGTTAAAATGTTCTACTCTGTCGGAATTTCAAGGAGAAGAGAAGGTTAATTCATAAACAAATTTTATCTTTACACAGATATTCCGCAGTTATATTTGCTTTTCACATATTGTGTTTAACTCAATGAATATTTAATTTTTAGGGATTAAAATGACATGCTACTACAGGTAAAAACACTCTGCCCATTTTTGCTCATTTTCAAAAAAAAGATATGGGATAAATGTCAGGAAGATTGCACTCCAACCACAAGAAAATACTGAGAGATTTTAGAAATCAAGAGGTCTCTACAAGGTCTTCAACAAGGGTGAAATAACACTTCTTGTGAAAAGCTCTAAACCCCAAATAAAAAAGTATGTATACGTAAAATAACATTGCTTCTACCTGAATATTATCAAAAAATATACATGTATAACAAAATATTAAACACAAAGACAAACCTATGACCACAATTCCTGACTTGGGACAGGCACATGAGACATGTGATGGCGTTAAACTAGTTTATTGGGTACCAAACCCTCCCCAACGAGTCGTCAAAGAAAAAATCAAAGAAAACAACTTCAATGAATATTAGCAGATCGCTCAATATGCAAAATATTACATCTTGGTTTAATTGGATTGGTAGAAATAAAGGATAATATATCCTGCTAAAATATTTGAGTATGAAAATGTTTTCAGAAAACATTAAATTCATCGATTTATACCGATATAAGAAGTACATTGATGTTACGGATATCCGTATGATACTTACATCTGAATTAAATTATAAGATAAACATACGTGTAGGGGTAAATAAGTGTAATGTACTAAGTGTCTAATTTATTCAAATCCATTAAACTACTACCCTGTAATAATATTTTAGCAATATTTTTACAAATATAATCTGATAATGTATGACTGATAAATACTGAATGCTTATTATGTAATACAAGTTTTTGTTAGGTAACCAGATGACTTTGAAATAGTTAAATTTTGTACTTACGTTTTTACTACTTGTATCTTGTTTATTTTTTTCTTCATTTTCTTTGAGTTCATCATTCTTCGGAACACTATTTTCCCATTTTTATTGCATTTGGCTAAAACAATAATTGGTTTATTATCCTTATTCTCGTATTCTGTTCTACTTGTATTTTCGGAATTTTCGTGTTTCGTCGATCCCAAATCTGCGGCTTCAAACTCTGTGGGCACTGCATGGTCCCCGTGCCCCTGTGGCAGTGTTGGTGAATCCAAAGACTTTTCATATCCATTATGTATTCCACAAGTTACAACCATTATGAAAAAAAGCTTATCCTCTTTGCATTTACCTTCGTTCGGACAGATAAAATTTCATAGTTGCGAGCTAATACTCTGTCACGCCTCCCATAGTAGATTTACCTATAAACAAATTTTACTCGATTATTAATCTCATAGTCAACGATTCGCTATCTCTCTATTTTTAATATCAAATCCTATATTCCACTTTAAACAACTTCAATTATCCTTGGATAAGGTGACCATCGTCCAAAATAACTTCTTTGGATTTCCCCCTCGGCTAAAACAAGAAACGATTCGGAATTACATGTTTTGATCAAGTCTTCATGTAACATACATTTAAGGCGGAAATTAGTTAACCTTGGTCATGGCCAATAATGTAATCTGCACATGGTGTCAGTTTAACAGTCAAATATTTCACTTGATTAATACATTCATTATTAGTTCTGATTTTAATGGAATGGTCAAATGTGACATTTTTTGCCTGTGGCAGTAACGTTTTACAGAATATCAACCATTGTAAAAAAAATGAAAATCTGATTCTCATCAATATTAACATTTTTAAACACCCCTTTGTCATACAGTAAGGGAAAAACTGGAATTAAATTTATCCTGCTTTTTTAATCATATATCCTTGTTTGTTGTGAAATAACTCGGATACTATACAAACGTTATATACTTGAGGTGTACAACCCGGCACAGGTGCAAAAATGACGATTAAAATAGTACCTGTGGTGTACAACCAAGTACAGATGCCGTCAGGACAAAAGAATAGGGGTCTATGGTGAACAACCAAGTATAGATGCCGTCAGGATCATAGAAAAAGGGGCGTGTGGTGTACAACCAAGTACAGATGCCGTCAGGACAATAGCAATAGGAGCTTGTGGTGTCAACCAATTAAGTACAGATGTCATCAAGGCAATTGAAATAGGGGTTTGTGATATACAACCAGGTAAGATACCGTAAGAACGATTAAAACAGGAGCTTGTGGTGAACAGCCAAGTATAGATAACGTCAGAACAATAGAAATAGGGGTTTGTGGTGTACAACTCGGTACAGATGCCGTAAGAACGATTAAAATAGGAGCTTGTGGTGTACAACCAAGTATAGGTGACGTCAGAACAATAGAAATAGGGGCTAGTTGTGTACAACCCGGTACAGATGCCGTAAGAACGATCAAAATAGGAGCTTGTGGTGAACAACCATGTATAGATGTCGTCAGAACAATAAAAATAGGGGTTTGTGATGTACAACCGGGTACAGATACCGTAAGAACGATTAAAATAGGAGCCTGTGGTGTACAATCAAGTATATATAGATGACGTCAGAACAGAACAATAGAAATAGGAGCTAGTGGTGTACAACCCGGTACAGATGCCGTAAGAACGATTAAAATAGGAGCTTGTGTTGTACAACCAAGTATAGATGACGTCAGGACAATAGAAATATGGGCTTGTGGTGTTCAACCCGGTACAGATGTCGTCATAGGGGTTTGTTGATGTACATCCAGGTACAGATACCGTAAGAACGATTAAAATAGGAGCTTGCGGTGAACAGCCAAGTATAGATGACGTCAGGACAATAGAAATAGTGGCTTGTGATGTAAAAGCCAGTACAGATACCGTACAGACGATACAAATAGCATGATAGGGGGTATGGTATAGTACCCGGTGCATATGCCGAAAGGACGATAGAAAAATGGTCTTGAGGTGTACAACCCGATAAAAGACCATTAGCATTAATATTAAGTCCTGCAATGTGAATGATATATGCCTAACTATATACAATTCACTTTTCGAAGACCACTCACAAAAATGCCCTACGAAGCAGTTTCTTTCAGTTTCTGACATCTTTCAAAAATGCCAAATTTCCCATAGTCAGGATATTGTGGAGAACTTGATTTGGCAATCCATTCGTACAGGCCACATTCTCTGGTTTATATATAATGGTAGTAATCCTGACTGTTTAAAGCAGCCTATAAGGGTATAAGGCTGCAATTAGCCTTATAAGGGTATAAGGCTGCAATCAGACTTAAAACGGTACAAGACTGTAAAAAGGCCATGGAAGGTAAAAAAACCATTAAACTCTAAAAATTTGCCGGGGGAGAAATCTAGGCATGGAAATTAATTAATGGTCTCATCAATTTTTCTATGCTCGGATTTTTTCTAGCAGCCAAATGAAATATCTTAACCTTCAACTACAGATTTAAACATTTTTTTGCAAAGTATGTAAAATTCTTTTGAAAATTTGTTTGGGACCAATTATTAAATAACCTTAACTGATGGTTATAATTTTTAAAAATTATAATCAGAGCTTTCTGAAAAAATTATTTTAAAAGTAAAGCAAATTTAGAAATAATTTCTTTTCTTTTTTGTAGTGTAGTTGACTGATTCAAATTGGTTCGTTTGGATTCCATGTTCTGTTTTTCTCTGTGGCGACAATAAAGGCATACTATCACTGATTGTGTCCGAATGACGAAATGATTCTTCGTTTATTCAACAGACCTCACACATAGGTATACAAGGTATGTAGATGTTATATATACGTACGTGTACTTGCAACATTTTTTATTTTCACAGAGCAATGCACCTAACGCCCGGGGCGGTAAAGGAATTTATAGACAATGACCTGGCTTTATGCCATTTTGCCAATTTTTTTCTAGTCCATATTTTGGCGTTTATAGTTAATTAAAAAATACCTCGTCTTGAAACAGCAAGTTATTTGTAGAACTGTTACCTCAAAACATCTCCAGATAAACCCATTTGTACAATCAGATAAAAACGAAGTTCAAGGTTCCAAAAGGACAACGAACATGTAAATAATGGTCAATAGAAGATAGAACGGAGGACATTTCCATAGTAACAGCCAATACAAAACACATGATAACGCGTGAAACTTTAAAAAACGAGCTTGGAATACTTATCTTTAGGCAAGGAGACAAAATGGTAAAATCTAATGTGATAAAAGTATAATTATGGACAGACGGTTTTGGGTTAAGTGCTATAATTATTACATCACAGCAAACCTCTTCATGGGGAATATTATTTTAGCAGCGAAATGCAGCTATATCTAAATGTCTGTATTGGCACAGGCGTGTCCTTATGACCATATCTATATGACAAATAATACATTCACTTTAGTCAATAAGTTTCGAAAATTCATATTTACGAAGACTGTTAAACATTCTAATCTATGTTTCGAGATTATCTGCCAGACAACTGAATTCAGAGACAGGATCACACTTCTTTCCCATCTTATAAAGTCTGTAAGTAAATATGTTTATGACTCACAGTTACCCAACCACCAATTCCCACAACCTGACAAGTCATCTGATTTTCTTATTTGTCTGGTTACCTTTGACAAAATAGTATTTTCTCAGTAGCTAATGATTGCCTGTTGTTGTCTTTAAACTAGAATCGTTTGTGACGAACCTCGTTGGCTCAAAGCCGCCTCTGACCAGGTAGTTCGGTTTCTTACTGTTACCTATGATGATTTTTACGATAGGCGGCCCTGTGGTGGCCCAATAAGTATAGCGATCGCAGAAAATAACGGATATCTCTAACGGATTTTTGCCTTAATACCGTAGAATTTGTCTCCCTCTGCATCGCGATTAACTTCCATAATCATAATGTACCATGAAAACCAAAAGTGATATTCAAATAACAATTTGTTCTCTCTTTACGCTAGAAAGTATTTTGCATTGTTGCTAGTTGCATCATAAACAACTAAGCCAAAAGGATTATCTTCTTGTGCGGATTAATCTTCAGACAGCCATGATGGTGATCTATATGTCGAACAAGATTACAAATTGCTGAATTCTCTGAGAATGAAAGATCCAGAAATAAAATAAAGGAATCACCTTTAAGGATGGGTCCCTCCAGTAAACAGTATTTCCGTACTTTGATCTAATCAGGTAGTTCAATTTTTCAGTGTTATGTATTATGATCGTCTGATCAGATAGTTCCAATGGAAGTTTTCGTATAGCTTATTTCATTATAAATATTCCTCTGGGAATATCTATTATATAATATTTCTTCTTTTGGAACTTCTATAAAAGATGACAGTTCTGTTTCTCATTGTTAACTGTGATGATTGTCTACAGTCTTGCATGTTTGCGGTTAGTATCTGAATTATAATATACACCAAACGAATTTTGTCACAACAAAAGTGAACCTGTATCAAAAGTTTTACATTGAAATATATCATATTATTATATTGTTTGAATTCTTATTTTTTGCCGCAACTGAAGCTGTAGTTAAAAATTAATTTTAACTTGAAATAAAAAAAAATTCCCTATAGGGTGTAATGTTAATTTTTTTCGACTTTGTAAATTTGCTTCCTTTTGTTGGTGCAATCAACCAATGGTCTTGGTTAAAAAGACACGATAAAATTTGTATTTTGGGGGATTTTATGAAAAAGAAAAGATGAAACTTTAAGAAAAAAGTTGACTTATATTTTAGCTATAACATTGTAGAGTGGTATTTATCTATGAAAACATGCCATTTTGAGACAGTTTTTTTCAATGGCAAAATTTCACATAGAGGGGTAATGGGTAATATTTTTGTGCTGGAGAAAAATTAAATTTTAACTGCAGGATGATTTGCGGCAAAAAATTAGAATATATAACATGGCATACTTCATAGCTGAACTTAAGATATACTTTATGTATTTTGACTTAAGTCGTGGCAAATTTCATTTGGTGCACATTAGACTCGTTAATCAAGTATCTCAAGCAACATTTTGGGTTACATTTATCCTTTTAATGTATTCTTGGTAAATTGCACTTAATTAAGTGTAAAAAAGATTAAATGTTGCGTAAAACAAAATCAACATGTGAAATATGAAAATGTACGACAAAATAAGTCAAACTTTTTGCCGAAATTTTTAACCAAAGGTTTTTTCAAGGGACAAGGTATGATGAAAATGAATACAACACGGTAGAAACTGTGGGATGTAGATATTATCACTATATTTACAAAGTTAATTATTAAAACTATTTAGTATCGTAGTTTTCTACCATGTTTTGATTTACTTGCAGCAGTAAGCATTCACAAAACAGATTTAACCGCATAAAAATCTAGATTTTGTTCACGATTCTCTGCATTTGAGCTAAATATATCATAAATGTCATTTATGTATGGAACTAACATTCATATTAAATGAAAGGCGCTTTCAGACATTGTGGCCTAAAAAGACATAAAAAGGGAACAGACAATGTTACTTACAGCCCAAATCATCTAACGTACATGTATGTCCATCTCAACAGTTTATCTCAACAATATATATTGTTGTCTATTAAATATATATATTGTCGTTTAGCAAGTACATTTAAATTACGCGACGTAGCTTTAATTTCAATTAAAAAGTGAAAAATCTACTCGGCTTATGTCCATAATTGTGTAATAAAGTCTAATACAATCCTCACTAATTGTTAATCTGTCAATAACATAGAAAGGTTTCATTGTAACGTTAAACAAACTTATCCACAAGGGGTAAAAATTCGACGATGTAATCAAGACATTAAAACTGGTTTTTTCCGGTTTCGGACATTGAATAACTGATCGCATCCTTACACAAATATAAATAAATTTGGCATTGCATCTTCCTTATCTTTCTTCACATTTATTGACAACAGTAACTGCGAGCATTCATTAGAGATGAATCTTTTGGCACGAATTTTTGTTAAGTATATTTATTTAAGTTTTTTTTCGGCTCATATCCATAATTGTGTAATAAAGTGAATTTAATTATTTAATATATTTATATTAATCTTCTACTGTTTTTGGTGACGTCATCGGTATAGTCTTTGAAACTATCTACTTGCAAATTCAAATCAATGGAAAAATAGGAATTTTTTATTTATAACATTAAGTATAGAGAACATATACTGAGGTATAATAATACATGCTAGTACATTAATAATTTATTATTCAATACATGGGTATAGGTGTTACACGCCTAAATAAATCGTCATAATATCGTTAACACTGCATGACCGAATCAATTAAGGAATTAAGAAGGAAGCAGCAAAATTCTTAACCACCTACAGTATTATATCCACACGAAACAATCACCGAGCGATGAACAATTGGCTCACCAGATTTTTTTATTTGCACAGATTTGACAATTCTGGATTTCAAACTACAGTCATATTTTTACTTAAGTTCAATGTGTATTTAACATATACGTTTAACAGAAAACGAACGATTTTTTATATTGCTTACACAGATTTGTGTCCACCCAAAATCTGATTATTAACTAGTCCTAGCACTCTTGAGATTCGCCCCGTAATAAGTACGCAAGTAGAACGCGTTTGTTCAAAGTACAGGGAACACTCAATTCAAATCCCATATTAGTTGGAAACTGAGTCAAAATAAGATTTTTTCCTGGAGCAATGCAACCAAGACCAGAAGTCGAACTTTTTAAGTGCATTTATTAACTAAATATTAAATATGTATACTAGTATATTTTTTCGTAGAAAGCGGTGATAATGCTCCTGGGAGGTCCAGATCTAAAGAAACCCACTGAAACCAACCTTTTCAAAGATTTGCCAATGAGATCTTTTTATTCCTTAAAGCAAAATTATTTGCTTCTTTTTGTACGTCCATTAAATAAATGTTCAATCATAAATTCTTATTATCTTACACACAAGATCCACTTAAACCGTCAAAAGAGAAATAATCCGAATTTCTTCTTGTGATCTTCGATTTTTGTAGTAAACATCAATCAAACTCATGAAATTCTACCTATCATTAGTGTTTGTCTTTGACAAGATTGGATACGTAATAACAGGCTGGAATATACTAAAATTATCCCTATTTAAATATTCATGAGATCTACATGTTCAAATTGTGCACAGTTACGGAAATGTTGTCAACCATAAAAAAAATTTATTTTTGATCAAATATTGAAATGCGGACAAAAATCTCTCTGCGCCTTTTACAGGAATGACCAGTTGACAAATTCTATGGCTTAAGGTTCTTTTATTGAAGTAAAAATATGTTAAATTTTCTTAAATTTCATTTCAAACAGGGTGAACCTGTTAGTCACGAGCATTTGGATTTTTGTTATTGTTATTATTTTTATATTTATATGTACAAATAGTGTATGCATGTAACAAATTAAAGGTACATGTATGGACAAAATGACAGTTTTTGTCTTCTTATGTGTTAAAGGACCTATATCATTTTGCATCCCTTCCGAAAAAAGTACAGGGCACACCCAATTTTTTTGCTAAAAATTAATTGTCCATTGTAGTTTATTATTGTTTATTATTTGAACTTTTTAATTAAGTACGTACATAATGTACCTGTTGAGAAAATTTCAATGAACCAACTGCGTGAAAATGTCTGTCGAGGTTTCCTGACTGCAATGAAATTGATTTAACAGCACAAGAAACAAATTTATACCGTCAGTGTTCAAATCATGAAAATTAATTTACAAGCTCAAATATTTATTCATCAAATGAAAAAACAAATCTCATTCATATGTGGTAAACTCAAGGTTATTCACTCAAAGAAATTTTCATATTTGACCTCGTCTTACTGTAGTGGCTTCTCCATTATCACTCTCAAAAGTACTCTAGGCTCTGTGTTGGATCTTTTTAGCTCACAGAAGGCCTACAAAGGGTCATTAACCATTTATCCACCTAGGGGTGATAGTATCTATAATTTTAGGGGTCTCTGTGACTATTTGCGTCGACTTTAGGGTTGTTGTCTATTAAAAGTTAGAAGATAAATTCACAATAGTTTATTGTAGATAAACAAACGAATTGGATACAAGTTAAACCACCTTACAGTGGTCCTCTTCTTAAAATGTTTACACATACAATGACAGCAAACACATAATAAAACTAACTTTACAAAAAGGAAAGAAATTTACAAAATGAGGTTAACCACATGAACTGAAGGGACATGTTTAACCACATAAACAGAATGGCACCTGGCTTCCTAGAGTCGTTTTGGCCAGGGGGTCGAGGGGTTCGGACAACCCCCCTCCCCCATTGAAAACCAATAAGCACTATTAAACTCCCATTTCAGACAGAAGTTTGACTATTAAAGTATAAAAAGCAGGACTTTATGATATGAAAAAAAGTGCCAAGAAATGGCGAGTTTTCACCAAATATCCGAGACCCCCAGTCGTGAAGGTCTCGAACCTCCCTTTGAAAATTTCAGGCTATGGGCATGTAATCCAACTTTCAAATATTTCGGTTGTAAAATTATTATCTTAAAAAAATAAATTTTTTGTGTTATTTACGGATTATTATATTTATCTCATTATTTAAAAATAGTGTTAGGTCTTAAAAGGGGAGATAACTACTAGAAAGATTGCACTGATGATAGAGGGGGTGGACAGGGGGGTCTCCAATTCCCGCTTCCCTCCCCCTCAACTCCCGCCCCCTTCTACCGGGCTCCCTCCCCATGTCCACCCTCTCCACTCCCGCTTCC
>JAULBM010000001.1:905816-917428 GCA_032357055.1 Geukensia granosissima
CATAACTTCGCTCAAATGTATTCATTGATTTGAACTGGTTTCTCAGGTGAGTGATGTGGCCCATGGGCCTCTTGTTTTCAAATGATATTCTCTTTTTAGATACAAAACTTGTGGAAGACATCCTATAAATTAACCAAATTGTTCAGTACAGCCACTACCAAAGGAGCGTACCAGGCTTCACGTAGTATAAAAAAATCTCTGGAAAACTTCCGAATCAACATGCCTAAGATCAATGCTATCTGTAATCCTGGAATTAAAAAGAGACACTGGGATATGATGAATGAAAAGGTATATTAGCAGCTTATTAAAAAGCATAAACCTGAAATGATAGAAATGTTAAGTATCGTTTAATTTTAAAAACAAAATATACCTTGTAGAATAATTCTTATCCAGTCTTGCAATGGTTTATTTTGTTACAAATGATGACTCATGAGAAAAAAATAGGTATGGATTTAAAATAATACTGCATGTTTATTGCCAAACTATACATTAAACAAGCAGAATATTTTTTTTTACAGCTTATATTTGGCACAAAATTATGGCATTGTTTTAATGAATTTTTGTTACTTTACCCAGAGACATGAACTTGAGAGTAGACCTGGATTCATTTGAAAATGCAATGCTTTATTACCACATCTAATGATAGTTGTACCGTTAACTTTTTCTAAACCTGCACAAAATTTTTTAATCCCCTTCTTAGAATTTACAAAATGAAATCAAGAATTACTAGAAACCTTTTTTAAAGAATATTTATAACTTTAAAAAGACATAACATGAAATACAAAGCATAGTATAATAACTGACAACCAACTTAAGAACAAAGTGACATACTGGAGAGTTTTCAATTATTTTTGTTTTAGCATGAATAAGGTGTTTTGATGCAAACCATTTTGACATTCTTAACAAAGTTATTTAGTGTTTACATTATTATAAAATAAAAAATAATGTAATTATTTGCAGGTTGGATTTAACATGACTCCCTCAGAAGAAACAACATTAGAAGAGGAATTAGGATTAGGACTTGACAAATATGTAGAACAGTTGCAAGCTATCAGTGCACAGGCCAGCAAAGAATATGCTTTGGAGAAGGTTTTTATCAATTTAAAAAACTTACCAAAAAATTATTGAACTCTAAGACTGCAATGAGTATTTTATGTTTGGATTTGTTTTTTTGTTTTTTTTTACACTGAAATGAACATGTAAATTTTTTTCAGAAAGTTTGACATATGTTGATGATTTTTAAAGGGTTTTTAGGTTTGTGAAGACTTGTTTTTCCCCATTGTTCTCTAACAGGTATTTGTGATATGCTGTTTTACTGATTTACATCAAAAGGTAAATTAATTCTACATGCATTTGATGCATTAGAAATGAAAATATGTTATTGGATACAATCATGTGCAATGAGTGTAGAAATATAACAGTTGTTCAAAAGTCATGACTTTGCTATTTGGGAAAAATCATAAAACCTTAGAACAAGAAATCTTTAGATCACAGTGTTATCACAAGTACTAGGTTGCTGAGCTGGTCGACAAGAAAATACAATAGTATATTTTACTATGTTTGATAAATCAGGATGAAATTGTGTTTCAACAAGGTATACAAGCTAACATAAACCCAACACACCCATTTTTCAGGTAAAATTAATCATTGTGATGTATTTCAGGCATTACAAAAGATGAAGGATGATTGGGAGTCCATGTTGTTTTCATTTGTGCCATATAAAGATACTGGTGTAAACATCATGTCAGCACCAGATGAAATCCAAGTTCTTCTTGACGACCATATTGTCAAAACAACAACAATGAAAGGATCACCCTTTATAGCACCATTTGAAACAGATATTAATGAATGGGATTTGAAATTGGTACAGTATTTACATAAAATTTGATAATAGCTGATCAAATTAGAAAAAAATATTTAGGTAACAGAACCAAAAAAATGTTGGTCAAATAATTTATTTAAAAGACACAAGCAAAATATTTTTTAAATAAAATGTTCCTGGATAGAGAAGTACTCTGAAAATATGTATTAAATATCAAATCATATGATTAATATTATTTCTGCAATTCACAGATCTTTTTTCAGTGTAATTATGTAAGTTTCTTGTTGGTCTGTTTCAAAATCATGTGGTTATCAGACTGGATTCAGCATATATTTACATGAATAAAAAAATCTTCTAAATGTAAATTTTCATCTTGTCTTGTTCCTGTAGCAAACAAGGTTACTAAATCTAATTGAAGAAAAATAACAGTATGAAGTCAGATAAATAGATCTACATGTATTTTAGTTGATATGACCTGGTAAATTTTTAAAATTGTTTATGTATTTTTTTAGCATAGAATGAAAGACATTTTGGATTCCTGGTTAAAAGTACAGGCAGCATGGTTATATCTGGAACCTATCTTTGGATCGCAGGACATCAGAAACCAGATACCAGTAGAAGGCAAAATGTTTGAAGAGGTTGATGAACACTGGTATGTATCTCAGCGAGTTGATTTAAAGTTGAAGTTGTATTAATGTATTTAGAGAAATAAGGTTCATGGCAAGTGTGCTCACCTCGAGCGTTGGAGTTTGTTGGTTCAATATATATCTTATCAAATACATTGAAACTGGTATTTGCTGTTTTTCTGCTAATCATGCAGTATGAAGGAAAGACTGGTCTGTTGGTAGTCAGAATAATGAGTTCAGCTATGCTTGTTTACTGTTGCCTTGTAAGTTAGCAAATTAAAATTTAGACCCAGCCTGTTGGTCTTGTACAAAGCAGGGTTCATTCATTCATCTCATTGTGTACTGTGGCCTTGTAAGTTAGCAAATTATAATTAAGGCCCAACATGTTGGTCTTGAGGAAAGCATAGTTTATTCATTTATCTCTTTGAATTTCTTTCTTTCTGAATATGCATCAAATATTTGCCACTGGATGTTAAGAAATATTCAGTCAAGGGATTTATTTTGACCTGTGTTGAATTAGGTGTACTTTTGAGTTGAAACCCCATTATAATCATTGTGCAGTAAGGGCTTATTTGGCAACCAAAATTAAAATAGAGCACATGCCTCTACCAATCTAATTTTTCTACATAATTTGGTCCTTTACAAGACAAATAAACATCATAAGAGAAAAAGATGGTATCCCTTTGCACTGAAATGTTTCAGACAAAAAACTTCCTCAAAATCATATATTTTAAAAAATTTTGATGAATTTGTTCAAATTTAGGTACTCTGGCCATGAAAACCCATTTATATGATAGAAATGTGAAAAATTCCTTCCATTGTTGTTGCTTAAACATTTGAATTAATTATGAATAAAAAATAAAAGATGTGAGCAATTTCTATTTTTAAGCAAAAATGATTGCCAAATCAGTCACTTACCACAGATACTCCTTTAACAGTTTTGGTTTAATATCAGTCCTAGTCATATTTCAGTCTGTTTTTGCAAAATGATCACTTTGTCCCAGTATCTTTGCTGCTGGCTCATATGATTTTAATCTTATTACATGGTTATGGCCTTCTTATTGGTTCTTTCATTAAGACAAAATTGCATGTAATTTAAATTGTCTGTGCATTTTCAGGAGAACAATTATGGAGAATGCTGTGAAGGATTGTAGAGCCCTAGTTGTTACATCTCAGGATCAGATGTTAGAGAAATTACAAAGTTCTGAGGTATTGTTAAAATATATGTACATCATTTTAGTCCTGAATGCAGTTTTGTTAATTTCTTGACACAAAAATACATTCTTGTAAAATCGAAAGTTTTCACATGGGGTTAATTTTCACTTATTTTGCTTTTTAAATTTTCACAAAAATTTCTGTTTATGAATATAAAAAGTTGTATAGGTATTCTTATGAAATGAATGATTTCGTAAAATATTACCCCTATGATGCCTTTAAAATTTGCATGTCACCAAAATATACATTACAGAAATGCATTTTAAGCATAATGTTTCTCAAAAAGAACTATGCAATTTTTTTTCACTTTTATGTTCTTATTATCTCAGAAAGTTATAAAAAATTGAATTATCTACCATAATAGGACACTTGTACACATTTACAGGTTGTTATTGATATCTAACCAAATAACTGTTTTGCATCAATGCTTGTCATAATTAAAACACATTTATTGTTATTTTTCAGGCAATGTTAGATGATATACAGAAAGGTTTGAATGACTACTTGGAGAAAAAGAGATTGTTTTTCCCTAGGTAATGATATTTTACATTGAAAAACCATGTTTTGGGTCATCTGAATTAAAGAATCATGTAAGCTATTGCCATATTTTAGCATTTATCATCTGCCTGTTTTTTGTTCATCCTTTTACATTTGTTCTTTACTTGGGGAATCACTTGATTGGAACCAAACTGTGATGGAAATGTTACTTGGGTCACCCTCTTTCAAAGTTATATCAGGCACTCATTTCCTAACAACCAAGATGGCCACCATTTCAAGAGCAAAAAATAATACAAAAATTTATTTTAACAATCTTTTTTTTCCCTGTAAAATTTTATTCAAGCTTTGCTGGAACCCTAAGCAAAATTTCTTGGATCTTGTATGAAATTACTTAGTAGCCAAGTAGAACCAAACTTTAGTAGAATGCTCCAACAGCTAACTTATTTGAACATTGGACTCTATGGGGAACTCGTCACTTGTGAAACTGCTTAGTCCATTGGAATCAAATATTAGTAGAAGGTTCCTCATGTTGTCAGCACTCAGAATTAAACCTTACATCCCCACTGACCAACCAAGAAGGTTGCCACAGATGATCTTGGTTTAAAATTGCTATTTTTGGTTCATAACCAGGTCAGTGATAACAGCTTGTGGGACCCTCTGGTTTCAATAATAATGTTTGCCACTTTTGAAATAAAGACAATAAAATCGGTATTAAATCATCTCTATCATAAATTTTATTACTTTATAATTTATGAATTCTGACAGTTATTTAAAATGAAAGGTGAAAATTTTTTACAGACATCTGTATATTTGTAACAATCCAAATTACATTATTTACATCATTTTATTTTGAACAGATTTTTCTTCCTTTCTAATGATGAATTGTTGGAGATTCTTTCTGAGACTAAAGATCCATTGAGAGTGCAGCCACATCTGAAGAAATGTTTTGAAGGCATTTATCAGCTGTCATTCTCAGATAGTAAAATCATTACTGCCATGGAGTCTGCTGAGAAGGAGAAAGTAGAATTTTGTAAAGTCATTATACCTGCTGATGCTAAAGGCTTGGTGGAAAAATGGCTATTACAGGTTTGCTGTCCGTCTTCTTTTAACACTTTACATTTTGTTTTCCTTGGGCTTAATGGACCTTTATTGAAATTGGAATATCTACTGATGGTCCTTTATAAAGTTTCCTCATTTTGTGTTGATGGAAAAAAATAATAGCTGCGAAGGACAAATCTTTTTTTCAGATTGAGCAATTTTCAAACATCTTCTCTGAAACAACTTTTATCATTAGTTTTTACTTAATGTTCATTATCTATGTAGGTATTTCCTAATATTGTCTAGTTCCATCTGATTCAGAAAACAACCATGGCAGTCATGGGAAATAAGTTTAATAAAATGTGCTGTACATGAGTCATCTGTGGAATCTTGGTAATATCTGCTAGCTTTATCCTGATCAGACGAGAAACCTTGCCAGCATTTACAAATCTTGTTTTTTTATGACTGATTTTCATACATGTTCTCTTTTGACCAAAACATGGAGGTCCTCCAAAAAGTTTCAGTTTTATCCAAAAAGATAAGTGGTCACCAAGGATGATTCTTAATGAAAGGAAAATGAATCAGATGAGACATTTATAATAAAAAAAATGTAGCTCTCCAAATTATACGAGAAATAGGTTGTTTGTATTCCATATAGACTCATAATACAAAATGCTATTTTTTATTAGTGAGTCCAATTATGATGTTAAGATGTTGTTTTCAGGTTGAGGAAGTAATGAAGCTGAGTTTAAGAAGTGTGTCTGTACAAGCTGTAGAAGCTTACACCAAGAAATCCAGACGTGAATGGGTGTTAGAATGGCCAGGGCAGGTCGTCCTAGCTACTAGTCAGATACACTGGACAGCTGAAGTAACACAGGTACAGTATTCATGGTATTACAGTATTATCTTTGTTCTATGACTGTGATGGGCAAAAGATTGATTTTAAATCTTTTATGTAGAAAAATTCTGTGACTGTGGTTGAAAGAATCATATCTATTCCTTGTTCAAAAATTGCTTTTACAAATTTATAAAAACAGTCCTTATTTTCTGTAATTTAACAACAGCAGCTGATAAAGGTATAGATTGTTTCAGTACTAATATATTTGTTTAATTTTCCTTTAATATCTATTGTGTATTGTTACAACTTGTAAAGGAATTGCACTAATAAGTCGTGATCAAGAGTCTGTTAATCACAAAAATTAAGTGCATTTAATTACATCTAAAAATTCAGTGTGCAAAACACAATGTACATAACCATTGTCAAATTACTTCAGGCAATAACTGGTGGATTTCTGGGTCCTTACCTAGCTAAAAGTAATCGGCAGATAGAAGAAGTGGTCAAGTTAGTGCGTGGTCAGCTGACAACAATGGCTAGAATTACACTTGGTGCTCTTATTGTTATAGATGTACATGGTAAGTACAGATGACAATACTTGGTCATGAGGATATGTACATTAATGTATAACAGAATACACTTATACTTCAGTCAAACTTGTATTAAGAAGTCACCTTTGAGAAGAAGAAAAAGTGACTATTTAAGACAAGTGACCTCTTAAATAAAGTTCATTAAAGCTGGGAATTGAAGTGGTGGCCTTTTATTTCTAGTGGCTGCTTAAAAGAGGTGTCAGCAATTGCAAGTGTGACTGGAGTATTTTTGGATTCCAATTTTTGTGAAAATTTATTTACATGCCTGTTCACAGTTATTAGTTTTTAATTTTAGTGTATATCTGGTAGTGATGCCAATTATTATGTCACCAATATCAATGTTTGGGATCAGACCTTGTCTGCAAACGTAGTGAAAATTGAAACACCACAAAAAATAACTTCTTTTACAGTAACCAGTATAATTAAGACCTCTTAAAATTAATTCTAAGATCATCAAAAATCAATTCTCAGATTTCAGGCCACTTTTTTACTTGAAAAGATTCAGTCGGTTGGACTTTGTTTTTTTATTCAGTCGGTTGGATTTTGTTTTTTTTTTATTCATCAATCTGTTGAGAAGAAACAAAAGCAATCAGGACTTAATTTGGGAATTTAGTATTGTTGCTAGTAATCACTTATATTTTTAATGTAAATATGTTAATGTATCCAAAAAATAATGTAAGCCTAGCAAACACATTTCCCTCCCTTTTGATATGAACTTCTTTCTTTATATATCTCCAATTATCAATTAAATTCATTCCCTTTTGATAAATTTTGTTTGCCGAATAAATAGAAATAACAACTGAAAATGATACAAATATCAGAAATGAGGAATTAAGATTTATACTTCGAACAAATGTACATAAATTTTTAGATATTTTTTCTTTATAAATAAGCATCATTTCCTGGGTCTTCATTGCAATTTTAAAATCAAAAGTTGTCTTACATTTTGAAATCTATGTTTACAGCTAGACAGGTGGTAAAATGAGACCATTCACTTCATGGCCTCTACTGGATTTATGTATTCTACTTATATTAACAGCTAGCGCTGTGGTAGAAGGAGATCTCACCTCTGTAAGAGGTCTTCCAGGATCTTATAATGTATATTTTTGGACTAGAGAAGGTTTAATCTGCATTTTATCCCATAGACTTATAATGGGAAAAGCATCCATTTGATGGTAAAAAGTTCTATCTCATTGTCCAAAAAAATATTGTATTCTTTGTATTTACAGTACAAGCTGTTATACAAGAAATCCAGTCTAGGACTTCTCTAAAAAATTCAGTCTTCATAGGACTTCTCTAAGACTCTTTTATGCTTTTTTACAGCAAGAGATGTGGTGGACAATTTAAAGGAGAAAGAGATCCATTCTCCCCAGGACTTCTCCTGGATAAGTCAGCTCAGATATTACTTTGAGGGAGGGTCAATAGTGGTCAAAATGATCACTACATCTGTTGCCTATGCTTATGAATATCTAGGGAATACTGGCCGCCTAGTCATCACTCCTCTAACAGATAGATGTTATAGGTTAGTATTTGTTTAAGCTGACAATGCTATTTTATATGGTATTTTTCTCTGTGCTTTTGTAGAACTGGTATTCTAAATGTAGACTTTGGCAAAAACTTATGATGAAAAAAATCGATTTTGAATGAGATAGTTTATTTATTACATTAAGAGGTTAAATAATAGTAAAAATTTGTTTAGTTTCTGGCATTTTTAATCCACTCTTGAACTCACAAACCAAGAATTAGCCAAATATGTAAGTTGTGATGCCTTCAGTAATTATAAACTTAAAGATTAATACATATAAATAATATAATATATGCTTTACTTGAAGTTGTCATCATTTATGTTCTTTGAATTATTTTTCTTTATATCAAATATATATTGTATTGTATAACTTTTGCAGGACATTAATGGGAGCCTTATTGCTAAACTTAGGAGGGGCACCTGAAGGGCCAGCTGGAACTGGTAAAACAGAGACATCCAAAGATTTAGCCAAGGCTGTTGCTAAACAGGTAAGCAAAGAAAAAACATTTTTGTGAGAAATTTACATTTATAATTTGTATGTACTTTTTAGATACATTGAAAAGGAAAGAAATGAGATTGAGGTTGTGACACAAACTGTTCAAGAACAAGTTTGTAATAGCCTTTGTTTGAATGAAAATTTTTCACTCTGAATTCAATTTCAATAAAATGTATTTTAGGAATGCATATTGAGAAAAGTCCAGAGTTATTTTGAATAAATTATAATAATTGTTTGTTTTACAGTGTGTGGTGTTCAACTGCTCAGATGGATTGGATTATAAGGCCATGGGTAAATTCTTTAAAGGACTTGCTCAGTCAGGGGCCTGGGCATGCTTTGATGAGTTCAACAGGATAGAACTTGAGGTACACATCCTATAGACATACAAAACTGTAATGTCCAGATAATAATGACATAAACAACATTTTTTCTTTGATTTTTGATTAGACAGAATGGCAGTTTAAGAATACTTTAGGATAGTTAATGTATTTCTTGCAAAAATATAGTGGGTAAATGATTTACTTAATAAAAGTTGAATTTGAAAAAAGAAAGATAAAGAGTAAATTTCAAGTAGACTGTAAAATATTTCACCAAACATCTGTCAAAATAAGCAACATAGAGGTACAAGGTTTATACTTATCTCATACACAATTCCTAAAATAGATGAAATATTTTCTATCATAATTCCTTGCATTTGCAACCGAATGTTGACTTAAATATTTCAGCATTAATGGTTTTTTTTTCGTATTAAAGGTGCTTTCAGTAATTGCCCAGCAAGTTCAGACAATCCAAAGAGCTGTAGCTGAACAAGTAACAAAGTTTGTTTTTGAGGGGACAGAAATCTCATTAGACAGGACATGTACTATATTTATTACCATGAATCCTGGTTATGCCGGGAGAGCTGAGCTTCCAGATAATTTAAAGGTATAAAATCTGTTCTTATTAATAAGGCAATAATTTTGGTTGTTTAATTAGCACTGATGAATTTGTAAATGAAGTATTGTTATTAATATAAACATGTATACAATAGAAAGAGGGTCACCTCTTCTTTATTTTGTTTTTTTTTAACTATGTTGTTGCTGGGAGTTTAAAAAATAATATCATGTTTGATTTCAGGTATTATTCAGGACAGTTGCAATGATGATTCCAGACTACGCAATGATTGCTGAGATCTCTTTGTATTCTATGGGCTTCGTTGATGCACGCAGTATGGCCACCAAGATAGTAGATACATACAGACTGTGTTCAGAGCAGTTATCTTCCCAACATCATTATGATTATGGAATGAGAGCTGTCAAATCCGTGTTAACGGCAGCGGGAAATTTAAAGTTAAAATATCCTGAACATAAGGAAGATGTTTTGGTGCTGAAATCTATTAATGATGTAAACCTTCCTAAGGTGAGTTTTCTTGAATCTCAATATTTCTAATTAAAAAATTATCAGTATAAATTGTTTAGAAGAACGGAAGAAGGGCGGTGTTTATCAACACAATACAGCAGTATTGTCGAAATTCTGATATGAAAACATTAATATATTTAGGCTACTTCATATGAGAAATTAAAACTTGAAAAGTTGTAAGGTATATAAAGTATAAAATTCTTCAGCTTTTTAATACTTGTGTCATTGTGAAACTGTGACTGTGAATATGGCAATACATCATTTAAACTTGTCTGTGTTCTAAGGCATTCTAGATAGTTTATACCATTTACTCATTTTATTATGATTCAAAAGCAGGAAACAGGAAAGATATGAGGGAAAATATCTAAGGGACTGCACCACATCAGCTTGCATGAAGACTGCCAGCAGCTTGAGTTGAAATATAGTATAATACATATGTTTACCATTGCAGTTCTTGTCCCATGACATTCCATTGTTTGAGGGAATTATCTCTGATTTATTCCCACAAGTAGAACTACCTCACATAGACTATGGCCATTTGGAGGAAAAACTGAGGGAGAACCTTCGTAAAAGGAAGTTACAGAGTGTTCCATGGTTTATTGAGAAAATTATTCAGGTAATTAAAGTTAATAAATACTGTAAATGCAGAAATTAATGCAATATTTTTATTATTGCAAATAATATGACAGTATTGTATTTGCAGTAATTAGAACTTGCATTTCAAAAATTTCTACTTATATTGTGTTACACTTGTCGAAAAGCTGCAAAAAATAAAACTTGCATTATTGTCACAATTTGAAAAATCGCAATAATAAATTCACGCAATATTTCTGAATTGACAGTGGTCCATTATTTTATGGGGCTATTGCAATAATTAATAATGTTTGATGAAAAGTTCATGTTGCATCAATATTACTTCAATAAACCTTTAATTGTATTGCAAAGTTGTCATATGTACTTTCTTAAAAAAGGTAACACCCATTGGAAACTAACAAAGGACTAATTGGATCTGTGGTCGTGTAATTTGGCAACTGCCCAATTTGACCAACCAATATGATATGTGTGAAGAGTTTAACCAGTCAAATAGCTATCAAATACTCAAGACAATCAATATACCAGGCAAGGAAAAAATTAGTATAAAAGTGATACCAGACATGCAACTTGACATAAAAGAGAACTAAACTTGATGAATGAATCTGGTGGCTGAATTAACCATTGCACATGATTAAAGTTTGTATTTGTGTTTCATGGTATATATTACATATGTAGTTGACATGTGTCCAATAAATATTTGCAGATTTATGACATGATTTTGGTGCGACATGGTCTGATGATTGTTGGGGATCCTCTGGGAGGGAAAACAAGTGCATTTAGAGTACTGGCTGAATCCCTTGGAGACCTTCACAAGAGTGGTCTCATGGAGGAGTTCATGGTAAGGATATGTAGTCATTAACCCTTTCGCCGATGAGTCCCGGTTTTCCGGGATCTGCCGCTTCAGACAGCCGACGATGAGTCCCGGAAAACCGGGATTGCGTGTATGGTTTTGTTCGTTACAATTTTTGGCGGGAA
>JAULBM010000001.1:917528-927603 GCA_032357055.1 Geukensia granosissima
TGTCCACACTTACCCAAAAGATCTTTTGTCCACCTTTCACATTTCAACGTGCTGCGGTCGTATTATGTGCTTGCGAAACACCTCTGTTTTGATTTTTTTTTTACTTTTATATCTTTATATGTTCAAAAATTTGGATAAGCCAATGATTTTTGCCAATTTCTTTGGTTACAAGAATTAAAGATTTAAACATCTACATTGATTGAGTTATCTCCCTGTTTGGAATCATTTTTTTTATGTCAGTCATGCAACAAAAACATATTTTAAACGATATTACATCATAAAAAATATTGAATTTAAATATTTAAGACTTTTTGGGTGTTTAATATTTTCCCAGGTTCTTATGAAGGCTGGCACTAATCCCAGGTTCTTATGCTGGCTGGCACTAATCCCAGGTTCTTATGCAGGCTGGCACTTGAGTATGTTTCACTGAACTGAGTCTCTCATGTATTGACTATTATTTCCTATAGCAATAGAACAATTTGAAAAGGATATTTAGAATGAGATTTAACTATTTAACTAACAATAGAATTTGGTGTTCGAAGTATCTCAGGTGTCGTTGTTTGCCCTGTGCTTATGTGAAAATTGCTGATTTTTGTATAAAATTAAAGCTCCAACAACGTCTAAATTTTTGCATTTCTTGTTCTGCCATGCTTATTTTTTCTGCTACTACGCATACATATATGCCAATAGATATAAAACCAATAAAAATATTTTTCATTTTCTAAAATTCCCAAATCCTGCGTGCAATAATTGTAAAAATGGAAAACAAAATTTTTTGATTTTCCATATGAGTGGAGGAAAACTAAGAATATGTATAAAAATTATGAAATATACAAAAGTTACAAGAAGTTTTTCTCTATTGCGTTTTTTAAGAATTATGAAAATTCCTCCAAGGGATATTTATGAATTCAATAAAAAGTGAGAGACTCAGCTCAGTGAAACATACTTTAACAACATAAAAGAATCAAAAATTAAAATTATTTGATGATACTTTGCGGAATAAAGTATTGAACTACTGTTTGTAAACCTCATTTCATGGAATGCCTTTTTTGAAAGTAAAAGGTGTTATCATTTTTAAATCTCAATAATATATTGCAAAAAGATGTGTCTTTTTGAGTCTTAACAAACTTTTTTACAAGGTAAAAGGGAGATAACTCTCTTCACAGGGTTTTACAAAAATCCCAATAGAATACCCTTAGAGTAAAATAAAATGTAGTTGCAAAATGTCTTTCTCGTGACAAGGCAACAAATTATACAAGTAAATAGTTGATACCATTCCATTTTGAAAATTTAGTACTTGTATTTTAGAAGACAAAAAAATTACAATGGGAAGTTTTTATGTGCCTGAAAGCATCTGGTGAGGTCAGTACTTTTATTTTAATATTTTATTGGAAGAAACACTGGGTTCTACTTTTGACCAAAAAATAGTAAAATATTCCTACGATAAAGTTTTGAAATTTCCAAAAAGCCATTCTATGACGTAAGGTTTACAGACAGTAAGTCTTATCTTTAATTGTGTACATGTAATAAAATTGACCTGATGTTGTATTTTACAGATTAAGCTGCACAGCTTTTAACAATGAATTTTTTGCAAAAGCATGTCAGGAGTGGACACAGAGACTGGCAGATGGTTGGTGTAGTACAATAATTATCACAGTTTATCATGTTATAGTATCACAAACTCTCCTCTACATTTATTCACAAGTTGTATTAAGGGCCTGGGTCGCTGAGTGGTCTAGGTAGTTGATTTAAACTTACATGTACAGATTACTGTGTTCTATCACCTATATGGCATGAGTTTTTCGCCTGACTTTTTACCATACAAAATGGGTTGAGTTTAAATCACATCACAATTTGTCAGTTAACTGCCGGTCGATGGTTCTCTCCAAGTACTCCGGCTTCCTCCACCAGTAAAACTGACCGCCATGATATGACTGAAATATTGTTGAAAGTGGCATTAAACCCAATTGAACAAACAAACAAACAAGTTTTGAAAAATATGTTTAATTCTCTTGAACAATTGTACATTAACATAACTGATTGATAGAATGTGTCTAAAAATTAAAACTTTCCAAATTTTTTATTTTTATAAGTATATGAAAATTAAGCAAACATTTCCCTTTATGGTAGTGTTGTTGACTTACATTGCAGGGAAAATATTTGCATCAAGTTTGAAAATTATACACCACCAATTAGAAACAACAATAAGCATCACTGCATAGGTCTGCTCACTTCCTCCTGAGACATAAAATGGTGAATATCCAATATCACAAGATAACACATTTGTTCGATATAATATTTATTAGTTTAGATAATGAATGAAAAACTTCAGCAATGAGATTAAAATATGTCTTCAATTTCATTAAATTATTAGATTTAAATTGTATTAAAATGATTTAATATATTCTAATGTGAAATTGACACATTTTCAGGTGAATTGACACCTGAGAATCAAGCCAGGTTAAAACAAGAGGAAGAAAGAGAACAAAGTAAACTGGACCCTTGGAAGGTATTATTGAATACAGAAATTTTAATTTTGATTTTGATATTTCTGTCTGATATTTTTCATAGTATCAGTCTGGTTTGAGCCTTTAGACCATGATACTAGAAAATAACTATATAAGCTGGTGACAGTATAACGTCATACTGGATAACATCATCTGTATCACTGCATGCCATATTGCTGAAATAGTCTCATAAAATGTCCAGATTTCTATATATAAATCTGAATAAAAGATCAGGCATGTCCAGTTCAGCAGTATCATTTATCAGCTTTGTTCAGTTTCAGACTCAGTATTTAGTATAGAATTTAGTATAAACATTGTTTTCTTGTCTGCAAATACATGTAAATTGTCAATCATTTGTAACAAATTCTTATTTTCAGTTAAATTAAAGGTAATAGTCAAAAACCATATACATGTAGTTTAACATTTTAGATATAAAATTGTACGATTTTCTCATGTCTTCTTTTTCTTTCTACAGGTTAAACATTTTGAGCCAGTATGGGGTAAAAAGTATGTATTTATCCTAATATTACACTCACTTAAAATTTTAAAGACCAGTTAGAAATGACCAGAACCAGCAAATAGTTGCTTCCACATAACAATCTTATTTTATTATAAAAGATAGTGCTGTAGAAAACAAAGGAACAAAGTGGCTGAGAGGTTTAGGTAGTTGACTGCATGTACTTATCCCTGAAGCCTATCAGTCTGTGATTGAACGTACCTGTGTGATTGAACTTACCTCTTTAGAAAATTGTGCACTTGACTCATAGTGCTTGTGATTAAATTTGTCAGTGGTTCTGTTTTATTGTACGTTCCATGAACTGAGTCTCTCACTTTTTACCAATTTTCGAAAAAAATCTCTTGATGGGATCTTTACAAATCTTATAAAATGAAACATAAAAAAAGATTCTATTAACTGTTGTATATTTCATACATGTTCTTAGTGTTTCTCCGGTCATCTGAAAAAATTGGAAAATTTTGTCGTTTTCCATTGTAAAAATTTTTGCTCACAGTTTTTGTGAATTTGATAAAATCGAAAAAGATTTTGATAGATTTCATAACTGCTGTCATATTTTTATATGTAATTCCAGTAAAAATAAGCTTGGCGGTAACAGAACGTGAAAATTAAGACATTGTCAAGTTTAATTTTTCACAATAAATCAACAATTTTTACATGAGCATAGAACAAACAGGGACACCTTGGATATTTTTTAACACCCTATTTGGTTGCTGGTTAGATAGTAAAATCTCTTTCTAAATCTCCCTTTCAGATTTTGTAATTGCTTTAAAAAAGTATTGCCTAAATGTAAGAGACTCAGTTCATGAAACATACATTAGTACTCCCTGTTTCTCTACTAATTACAAAAATTACTGTTCCAATGGCAGATAGGTTTTCAAAAGGTTCAAGCAATAAATCAACATCTGAAGATAAAGCTGTTTCACTGCACTTCTGTATGTACAATTAAAAGTAAATTCTCGTGTATTTATAGAAAAAGTTTTTGTGTTTGTTTTGTTTGCTTTTCTTTTTTATTTAATTGAAAATCCCTACAAGAGGAGAAAACTTTTGACAATTTGAACAACAAAGGATTTTCCTTTGAGTGAACAGGGACAGATTTTTCTTGTTAATGAAAGCTTTTTTAATTTATAATTTTAATTTCAAAATGCTTTCTGCTGGTTTTCTTTCAATTAACACATTTAGGTATTGTTCGCATGTATCCCTAATTTTGTACCAGTTGTAGCGCAAGAACAAAGTATAAAAGCATTTCAGTGATGATCTACCTTTAAGAAAACAGCAAAGATCATTCAAAAACAAACACAACTACCAAAATATTATACTTGTAGTGGAAAATATTTTGTGTATTTAACTTGAACATTAAATACTACTTGATACTAAGTAAATGTAAATTTTTGTAGGAGAATTCGACATGAAGTTCCCAAAGCTGACATGCCATCACCCACCTCAGACGTTCATCCTGTAGTTAGTAGAAAACCACAGATTAAAAAGGCTACAATAGTGGCTAACATGTTAAAACAAAGATCCATATTTCAGACTGTCAATAGATTCAAGGATAATCATGATTCACCAGGAGGTCTATTGTTAAAAGTTGTTCACAAGGAGCATTCTCATAAACAGGAATCCCATGCTATAAAAAGACCTGTTCCAACGTCTATAAAACAGGAGGAGGAAGATATTATTGTAGTAAGTCCTGTGAAAAAGCCAAGGACTCCTTCTCCTGTACAATCACCGCAGACTATCGGAACTTATAGTCAACCTATTGTGATAACAGAAGTTTCTGAAGCTGTGTCCTCTAAACCTCAAGTTTCACTTTTAACATCTGCATTGACTACACCACTCTCACAACCTCCCACAATCAAACATACCTCGATTCAGGCTGCATTAAGTCAGCCTCCGAGAACAACCTCACTATTACACAATAGTATTCCAATTATTCGACCTCCAGCACAGACCAGAACATTAGCTCAAATTAAAGTAGCCAACACTATCCGAACACAAGGAACTAGAACACTAGCTCAGATCAAAGCACAGACAAAGGCTCGTGTTCAAATGAGAAGTGTTCAGTTAAGTCCACAGCATGATATGAGTCCAGTTCATAGCTCTCCAAACAGACATATCCCAAATATTATATTGACTAACACAGTTAGAAAACAATCTCCTGTCAATAAAACTCTAGTTAGTCCAGTGGTTAAGACTCCTGTTAAATCATCTGAGCCAGAGGAACTAACTAAAGAGGGAATCAATTTAAAACGTTCCATGGAAATCTGTAACAGATCTAGTACGTCTGGAATTAACTTCAAACGTTCCATGGAAATTTGTCAGAGTGTTATACAAAAAACTATGACTCAGTATCAGTCTGAGTCACCAAGTAAAATTCCACAGCAAAATGCTCCAGAAATGTGCAATACTATTGTGAAATCTCAATCCCCAGTTAAACTGGTTCCTATAGGTAATCACTTAAGTGCCTCGAAGTTGTTGCTGACAACATCTTCGAACATTCAAACTCCTGCAAATGTTGTAAATAGTAGTGCTCAAAGTATACAGACATCGGTGGTTGGTGCTAAGGATGGCACATATGTGTTGTCATTGCCACAAGTAGCACCCACTTCTGTTTCATCAGCAAGTGTGGTAACGGTTCAAGGAACAAATGCAAAGTTCCTGATACCTGCAGGACTTGGTTCTACAGCTTTGACAACGCAAGCCTTAATGCAGTTGATTAGTTCACAGGGACTCAACACAGTGCCATCATCTCCTGCTAGAGCTTCTAGTGCTCCACCAATTAATAATGTTCAAATCCATAATCTTGTTCGATCTGCTAGTGTTGGTTTGAATGAGACAGATAAGTCATCAAAACCGGGTACCTCGACAGATAGCGTTAATTTAAATTTATCACAAGAACAGTTGAATTTTTTATCCAAGAGTGGCACTCATACCACATCAGGATGTAAAACTCCACAGATACTTGTACAGAGGCCTGCATCAGCAAACCAGGCTACTGTAGGAGATAAACAAATTACTAAAATTGTGGTATGTAGTGCGGCTCAGTTAGTGCAACAATTAAATGCTAAACATAACACAGTAAAAGTACATAATCCAGTCCAGTCTAATCAAATCTCAAAAGGAATGCCAAATATTGTATCAAAAGAGGACTCTAACTGTGCCTGTAATCTAAAAGCCATGGTTGTTTGTAATAAGTGTGGTGCTTTTTGTCATCATGACTGTGTAGGACCGTCACGTCTCTGTGTAAACTGTTTGGTAACAACGTGACCAAAAACTGCTCCTGCTTAACAATTGAAAAGCTTAGTTTACAGTTCTTTTCATCTTATTGTGGAAATTTTGTTACATGTATGCAATTTAACTTAAATTTATCCATTTAAAACATATCTGTTTATTTAATTTCCAAAGAAAAAGACATGATATCTGCATTTAAGCTGTATTTCAGTTTCTTAAAAATAATTTATAAAACAAAAGATATTAATGGGCATATTAAAGATATTGAGTAACCTTGGGGAGTACTAGCATATTTGAAGGCTTTTAATTATTTTTTTTAGATAATACAAAAGTGATTGTGTATATCTTATCAGATTTTTATTAGCCTTTGTGACTTTTAACAGCTCATCAGTGTTTGTTCTTAATTTTAAACTTTAGAAGACGATAGCTTTAGCAAAAGAATTTGTTTTTAAAGATCAGTGTTTCAGAGAGAGATGGTGAAATTACCTCAAATTTTTTATGACTATGCATGTTTGATTTGTGTGTATGAATAACAGTTTCACTAATTCTGTTCCTAACTTTTTTGTGATAATTTGATTTGTTGTATGATTTTAAAAGTTTATAATTCTGTATTTTTACATTTCAAATCTGTGACAGGGATTGGGGAGGGGTGTTGAAAATTATTAATGTCCTCCACAGCAAATCAATGCTTTCATTGGGACGGTATGTCAGATATCACACAAGACTTTACTGTATCTGGTGATTGTAAATTATATGGACTTTACCATTAAATGGGTGTGGTAGGTTAGGAAGGGAAATTCTTTTTTTTGACCTGGGTTGTGAATATTTGGTATAAGACATGTGAGATATAACAAAATGTGTAAGTTTTAAGTGAGTTGTAATGAGACTTCTTACTGTCTTACTCATCCATTGTAATTGAATAGTGCAAATTATGATCTACATAAATTACAGTTAATTTTTAAAAATTTTGTTTATTTTTTATTTTTAGGTAAAGTTCACCAGTTACCTAAAAATAATATAATAAGTAAAAGATATATGTATAATATATTACCTTTTTACTTTGTAATTGCAGATTTTGGATAAATTTACTCATTTATGTCAGTTTTTATTACGAAGGCCAGCTTCCTATAATTACCTCTGGTTAATGTACGGTTGGATGGTGTTCCTTTGAAAGTCTGTTCAACTGTAGAGATATTTTAAAAATAAAAAATCTTACATTTTGCTGTTGATTTTTCATCTCTACAGTTAAAAAAAATAAAATATTGAAATTTTAAGATTTAATTATGTTTTTAACATGTTTAAAGACTGTAGAAATGTAATAATCAACTGATAACATTTTGGGATTCTGAGATTCTCTTATGCATTTAGAAATATTTAAAAAAGACATGGGGTTGAAAGTTATTAACGTCCTACACAGCAAATTAATGCTCTCAGCCAGACAGAACTGAGATAAACACACTTTATGCCATACTATATATAGTCAAAGTGACATTGAAATCAATATTATAAGATAAAACACAGTTTTTGTACCAGTTTAACATGAAAATTTATGCTTGTAAGTTGATAGACCAACTTGTTATCAACTGTATTTCAGGATACTTAAAATTTTTTAAATAAGTTGCAAAGAAAAGTTGAAGAATTATTGAAATAGAGTTCTAAGTAGGTACTGGTATTCAATGAATGTTAGTAGAATTATGCATTTTTTTCAAAGTTCATTGGAATGTTGACAATGTTCATGAATTAAAACTTTTATAAAGTAGAATGAAAGAGTGTAATGAATGAATTTAACCTCTAATATTGTGGTTATGTTTTCTTTTTAATTGGAAATAAATATGTCCTATATCATGAAGGTGATTATTCAGTTATATGATTTGTAGATAAATGTATATATGTGAAGAATGATATTTATTTTTTGGTTCTACTTTGATTCATGACCATTATGTGTTCTTGCAAAAGAAGAAGTTCAGTCCATTTGTCGTTATAGGTCAAATTTGATGAAACTCTGGTAAAAAAATAAAATACATGTATAATTGCTGTTTTTTGGGGGATCTTTTCTTAAAAGTAGAAATCCCTTCCCTCCTTATTAGGATCCCCCCAGTAACAGTTAAAAGTTCTAGAAGATAAAACAGCAAACAAATGGTCCATTAGAAGATAAAATCTTTAATGTCCAAAGATATGACATTTGCAACTCTTTGACTCTGATCATCTGTTTTGTTTTATGCCAGCAAATGGTTTTACCAAATTTTTTGGGGTTCTTTATCAAAATACAATGCAGTTTATGTGTACAGTGAAAGTATGCATTGGATATTGGCATCTTTATTAAAACCATGAAATTTAGCATCCAATGAAATACAGCTTTTCATTTTTAATTGCTGAGTATGAAATCAGGAAATGCAGAACTTATTAATATTTTTCATGATTATTAAAATTGGAACCCACTAATAAAATTACTGTCACAGATCATTGAAAAGAACTCTGTCTTTAATTTATCTCTATTGATAATTTAAGCGTCAAATTCAGTTCTGGCTCAGCTATGTTCATGGCGAATTTTGTTTTCTTTTAAGCAACATAGACTAAAAACATTGTGAAATTAGTTCTGCTTTTGTAAAATCTTGATCTTTTTACCAACATCAAGGAAAATACACTTTTTATACATCTGAACCAAAATTGATGAAAAATGTTTTTTTTTACTAAAAAAAAATTATACAAGTTTGATAGCACAGCAGGGGACACTTACACAAAGTAAAATCCATGCTATTTTTATGAATTGATTTTGTCCATATACAAATGTATTCAAAAGAAAGATATGGAATATATGTCAGAAAGCCATGATCCACACCTTTCATACAATTAAAACAATTTGTATGTATGGTGTGGATCATGTCACATGTTCATTAAACTGTGTTTAAAGTGGTTACTGGGAATTTCTTTACTGTGAACTCTTTGAAATTTGGGTAAAATTTGGGGAGGGGTGGGGGCAAAATTGGCCTTTAAAATATTTATGAATGATTTACGTGTTAACTTTTGAATATAAGAAAACTGTTACTTATATCCTTTAAGTTAGTAGCTGATATAAAAATATTCACTCATGAAATGGGTATAGTCAAATTTGACCTAAAACAGGTACAACCCAACTGTTAACGTATACTGTGTAGACATCCTTAAAAATCCTGTCTACAAGCTTTACTTTTGTTTTCCAACTTGATGCAGTTTCTCATGTGAAGAAGCAATTATTTACATTAAATATTTTTAAAGGTACTTTAATGTTGTTTTTTTTTCAAGATTGGATCAAATACAACAGACCAAGATTTTTGAGACCTCATAACTGCTGGCTTCGTGGGTCAATTCATCAAAGCCCTACGGATCCCACCCCATCCCCATTTTGGAACTGCCTTGTTACAAATAATAGCCTAATTATGAGTGTGTTCCAGAATAATGTGTTATTGACCAGAACACACATTTTTACATGTTCTAGAATAAGTGTTCTAGTAAAAATGTTGAAATCTTTGAAAAACTTTGGCAGTCTCCAATAAAGAAAATAATATACATTTCGATTTTTTTATGACTGCAAATTGTCATATTATGGTATGATGCTGTTGTCTGCAGTGTCGTTGGCGTCTGTAGACAGGTTGGTTTCCCTACGATAAGTTTTGTTCTAGTTAAACAATCCTTTTAACATTTTGGGACATTGATAATTGGTTCTAAATAAAGGTTGGTATTGATTTTGGGGGATCTAACCCCACCCATTTTTTGGGGAGGGGCCAAAAGGGGTTTTTCTCTTATTTGAATGCAATATCTCTATTTCTTGTCTAATTTTGATGGG
>JAULBM010000001.1:927703-937838 GCA_032357055.1 Geukensia granosissima
AAATAATAGAACTAAAGTTATTGATCGGAAACCCAACTGTCTACGGACGACAACGCCGACGCCGACGCCGACATGCCAATAACATAATACGACCACAAAATTTTTGCGGTCGTATAAAAATTGATATTGATACCAAAGATTAAGACATTCATTTGTATGTGGCATAAGAAGAAGTGAACATATGTGAAGAAAAGTAAATGCATATTATAAATAAAAAATTAAAAAACAAAAGCTATTGCATGTCTATATGCAAATGATTTCATTGCACATCAGCACAAACAAAATGCTCTATAAACATTACCTAAGGTAAATATATGTGTACACATTTTTGCCATTTTTCACTATGACATCCAACTACATTTTATCACCACCAAAATTCCAACTTTGAACCTATATTTCTAGGGACTGACTTACATTGCTTTAAATATGAAACAAACATTCAACTGATGTTAATAAACATCTGTGTTGATTTCAACAATAAATGAAAGCCCGTCTTTTTTTGTATGATGTGAGATCACAGCCTGTAACAAATACTTCCTTCTTCTAATAGCACCGAATACAAATAAATATACTGTGTGCCATCAATTTGTCTCATAAGTTGTAAGCAATGCAGCATCTACTGGTTCCATACAAGATGGACACGTGAACGACCTCATCAACCAGTCATCTATACAGTCTTTATGATACACATGCATACATGGTAAAAATCGCAAAGCCTCACCCATTACAAATTCACACATACAAATTGCACATCTGAAAAAAAACCAAAAGAGTATTGTAAAGAATGACATAAAAAGATACTTGATCTTGAAAGGGAAAAATTAAGACACAAAAAATGTTCATTTATAGATCAACAAAATATGATATAGCAGGGAATACATGTGGAGTATTCTAGATTTGTAAATTTCCCATTTTCTTGTGGTTGGAGTGCAGTCTCTCTGACAGTTACTCCAAATCTTTTTATTTTCGTATTATAATGAGTTATGTAATATTATCATTGTTACATGCTTTGAAAAATTCCCTGCTATATTGTAATCAAGGATCTGGTATCATTTCCAAGTCAATATTGAGCTTGAGTGCACGTTAATATTTTCCCTTTACAAGTACATGTACTTGTGTTTCTGTTAAACATTTTTAAAATGTGAATAAGGCTCTACAGGAAATTTTGCTAAATTTTATCTCTGAATTTAAAACTTACTTCCTATATTTTGTCTTTCAATGAAAGGAAAGTATTTAACCTTCCTGTTTACATTTTTTGAATAATTACTTCCTTTTTAAAATAAATTAAATTTTTCAATAAGGGGACTAAATGACACATTTAACCCTCAAATACCATGAACATGTATTTATAGTATGTAATCAGTACAATCATTGTTTGCAATTCATATGCTCTCCTTAAAGCCAAGATAGGAATAAAGAACTTCTTTTTCTGTATCTGTATGTTCAAGTTAATGTCTGAATGTGAATATACAATCTAAAATTACAGGGGCATATTCAGAGTTCTAGCTCTATGGAGCAGAGTAAAATATATTAACCAAGCCATCATTAGGGAAAAAAGAATGTCAATCACGTTTCTGTCAGCTAATGAGGGGTGTGCTCCACTAGGATGGGAGGGAGAAGGGGAATCAAGTAAAATATTTTTACCAAGCTGTTATAACAAATGGTGGGTGGGGTTATCCAATACAATTCTGAAGGTGACCCAACTTGTAATCATTCCACCAAAGCTTGATGGTTCGACAAAAAAATTTTTTAGGGTACCGTGTAAAACAAATTTCAGCAGTTGCGGCCATCTTGGATAGAGGTAAAAAATGCCAGAGGGACCACTCAATGATAATTTCTGATAACTTTAGCTAAGAATTTAGCTTTGTAGTTTCAAAGGAGAAGATTATAAAAATTTCATTTCTCCTTTTTCTATTTTTAGACTGATGCCCATCTTGGCCAAATGTCAGGTCATTAGACACAATTTTGAAAAGGGACCACAAAAGGATCTTTTCTGTCAACTTTGGCTAAGATTGGCTATCTAGTTTCAGAGGAGAAATTTTTTTCATCCTCTCCTCCCATTTTAGGCATTTTGTAAGGTCTGGGGTGTGGGTAATCCGACATATTTTTGAAAAGGGAACCTCCAAGGATCATCTCTGTCAACCTAGGCTAAGATTGGCTTTGAAGTTTCTAAGGAGTTTCAGAGATTTTTAAAAATTTCTCCCCCTTTTTTATTTTAGCCTGGCTACCAGCTTTGTAGGGGGTCAGGATATTTGGACACAATTTTGAAAAGAGACCAGCAAAATTGGCTTTGAAGTTTCAGAGGAGAAGATTTTTTAAATTCAATCCCCTTTTTTCTATTTTAGTATTGGCTAGAGGTCAGGTTTTGGAAAGGGATCACCCAAGTATTATTTCCGTCAACTTTTGCTAAGATTGTTTTATAGTTTCAGAGGATAAGATTTTGAAAAATTTTATCCCCTTCAAGCATGGAACCATCTTGGTTGGGGTCTGGGTCATCAGACACAATTTTGGAAGATGATCATTCAAGGACTATTCCCCCAAAGTTTTGTCCAAATTGGCTGAGCTGTTTTAGAGATGACAACAGATGGGGAACAAACAACAGATGCAAAATTTTAGGCCAGGTGTGCTAAAAAGTTGAATTTTGGCATAAGTGGCCTTCAAATAAATGACCCTTGTATTAACAAATGGGAATCAACAGTTTCAATTCAGGTGTCTGGACATCAGTTTGGTTTTGCATTTACACAAATCATGACAACTGCAGGTCAAAATAGAACTGTTCTCTTTTAGTGCCAGCTTTCTAAAGGTGAACAGTTTCCTAATATTTTAGCAACTGACTTATGTTTTTCTATACAGTTTTGTTTTTTGTACTGACAACTGTACCTCAACCTTGATCTATTTTTAAGAATTTCCTTATTTGTTTTGTTTTAATTCAAATGACCACAATTTAGAGATGCAATCAGTGCACAATGTTTTATCTGTTAAAATCTGCATTTTTCTTCCCTTACTACAATGTTAGCAGTGGATTCAGACTTCGTAATAAGGAAACAGCTGCACATTTTCTATCTTAAACTACTTCTTCAAATTTTTAAATAAATTTTCTGGCAAGGGTACAGTGGAATTCCTCAACCTTTCTTGATTAGTCCTTGTAAATGTATGTATTGTTGTCAAATGACCAACAATACTTAAATTGCTAGCCTAGGTCATCATATCCAATTAAACTTACTCTTTCCCTCTTTTACTACAACCATCATACACTCCTAAAGGCAAATGACTTATAAGACCCAACCGCTGGGCAATCTTTACTTGTTCATCTTCTGTCAGCTGATTGGCTGGACGACTAACATTAGGTGAAGGATAATACACTGGAGCCCTCTCCTAAAATTTACAGAACATCAATTAAATCTGTTCTTGCTTCTAGTATATATACAGTTTGTTATACTGACACAACATTAAGGTATTGAATGTGTCAATTTACATATATGCACTTCAAATTTAAAAGCACACAACTGTTGTATTTGAAGTAAAGTGTTTTCAGTATGTTTTTGAATAAAGGAAATTCTATGGGAATGTACATGAATAGGTTTTTATTGTCCAAAAATAAAATAGCCCGAGAAATTATGGCAATACCTGGGAATATTCCCCAGCATCTGGCTCTTAATGAAAACACTGGAGTGACTTAACAGCCTTCACAAGAAACAAGTTTCGTTGCTTAAGTTCTTATAGGGACCTCTATCTATGCAAACCCATGATCAGATAAGCTCTCACACTGCTGTAATTACTTGTAAGTGGTAGCACAAGAAAAATTTAACTTAGTTTTGTAACAATGCTTCACCCTCATATCTGACCTTTTTATACAAATAAAATAAATTCATATACATGATATACATCTATGCCCCTTTTACAGGAAAAAAAATACATTTATCAGTAAAATTTAAAAATTGTATTACTTATAATTACATTAAACAGGAAACTAAAACAAAATATGTGTCATTTACATCAATCAGTACTTATGTAAATAACTTGACTATAATGTAATTAATCATAAATAATATACAGGATACAAAAGAAATATTTATGTTTCATAAGTACTTGTACATGTATACTTGCATATTTTCTGGGGACACAAAATATTTTTATTTAGAGATTGTCTTATTATGGGTAGTTTTAATCAATGCAAATGAAATATACATGTACATGTTACAATAAACATCATAAACCAATCTAGATTTAACAATCATATATTCATTGGTTTAATGATGATTATCAAATTAATTGTTAATTATTTAAAAAATGAATTTAAAGGAATGAATGTTGCTTAACGACCAGGAGCAAATACTTCATGCATATTCAGGACAAGAGCATATTACTGAATGATGATGATGATGCACCCTGCTTTGTACTAGAGCAACACAATGAATGGATTTTTAATTTGCTAGCTCACGAAAGCAAACAGTCTGCAGGAAGTAATGCCACTTTACCCAGACACATTATTCTGACTCTGGGCCTACCAGTCTTTGCTCTTACTTCTTAATGCTGCGTGCTTTGCAGAGAAGGAGCAAATACCAATTTTAATGTCTTTGGTTTTACCCGGCTGAGGATTGAACCCACAAACACATTGATAAAACTTAACTGTTTTGCATGCATTATTTTTTAATACTACTGGTCACATGTATTGGATCATGTATTTAGGATGTTTGCTGATCTACTAAAAATTTTTAAACAAGGTTTTCATAAAGTTTTATTATAGAGAATCTTACATTGGTAGCCATTGATAATTGTATTGTTGAACAATCAAGATTGTGAAACATTCGATTTTGAACCTTGGTGAGAAATTTGAAGGTTTAACTTTTGAGATTGTATAAATATTGTAATCAAATGTTTTAACAGTGTAAGATTTAGTTTCTAATTGTTCAATAGACTACGGTTATTTGCCATTTTTAAGTTAAAATACATGTATTGTCTAAAAACCCCAGCTGACTGTGACTTTGTCAGTAAAAGTTCCAAAATTGCACTTTGATAATCAGTGCATGTTGATTGATACTGGTAATCATTTAAAAAAAGAAAAACTGTGTAATGGCGTAATGCATGACAATTTGAGAAATTGTTTAAGACCTTTTATATTGGAATAAAACAATCAAAAAATGATGGGTTTATGAGATAAATTCATTAGAAAATTTGGTGGGGAAATGTTCTCTTGATTTTTTATAGGTTTTAGACTAGTAGGTTTTCTATATAAAAATCCAAAAAGAAATAACAAGAATTTTTATAAAAACTTCTCAAATGACATTTTGCAATAATAAAGAGAAATGTGTGGGTAACTAGGCAAAAATTTAAATGGAAAAAATTGAAGAGTTTAAAAAAATCTGACAAAAAATGGTTGAAACATTAGCAGCAAACACCCTTATTCAGTTTTGTCCAAACAAAAGATTTGATTTTGAGTTAATGAAAATGCATGTTAAAAGTCAATTATTATGCATGTCATTACAGCTCATGCTCAGGCATCTCCAATATACCTATAAGAACACAAACTTATTTTTGGGGCCTTTTACAAATTTTCTTGTAATGTGGTATTAGTCCATTGTTGAAGACCTTCTGGTAACTTGTTCATGTATTAGTAATTTGGATATTCTGGATGGCTGTTTAATAGGTACATGTAATCAAACCACTTTTATTTCTTTACTAAGGGCTGTTTCACAGGATAAGAGTGATGGCCAATATGTGATACCCAAAGCTTGATTGATTATGTTGGTCCATGTTTCATTTAGAAACATATATCTGTAAATGATATTGTCTGGTGTGTATTTTATGCATGCATATTTCATGATCTTGAATCAAAATACTAGAGGATGGAAAACTTTATTTTCATTGGTCTAGCTAGCTTTTGTTTGTGATAAATTAATCTAAATGCTGAAATTACATCATCTGCATTTCATCAATAAATATAAATACATTTCATTTCCTTTTGTTAGTGTTAGATGCAGCTATCATTTTATGAAGTTGTACTCTATTCAGTTTTAAATTGATATTATTATGGAAAATGCAAAACTTTTTTATTCCAACAGATGATATTCTGAGACTGCAGCATTGTAAAAGTATAAGAAACAAAGAACAGAACTGAAACCAAATTGACAACAAAGTAATAAATATTACTATATATCCATGTGATGCCAACACTAGCACACTAAAAACTTTTAAATGAGATCATCAGTTTAAAAAATATATAAATGTTGATAAACAGTCATATGTGTGTTTTCATGACTATGCTGTTTGTCAATGATCTCATAATAGGACAACCAAAGGATTTCTTTGTTGTCAAGATCAGCTGATCATTATGCAACTATTAAGTCAAAATACAATCTACTGCATGGTTATTTAAAGAATTAGTGAGGTACAAAGAATATTTAAGATGCCTTAAAAACTTAATCAATGAAATTAATTAGAAGTTTAAAAAAAATATATGATGGCTAAACAATAAACCTGATATGGTGGTGGTGGTATGCCAACTGGAACAGGACTGGTCTGCTGTGCACTGTCTTGGCTGTCATTGTCATGTAACAGCGTAATGTCGTCCGTACTTGGTGTTTTGAAACAATTACCCATAATTGACACTTATTTATAATGATTAAACTGCTATTAAATCATTCATTGTTGACGAAATCCTGCACCAAAACATTAACCGTATAGCAACTATTTAATATCCATCCACGATTTGTTGACGTAAATAAATGGAACTATATTCCTTGTATATTCTAGCAAAGCTACATCAAAATATCTCAAATTTAAATTCTACTTAATCTTTACAAATATTTTGTTAATAATTTCTTAAGGTTTTCGTGATGAAATATGAAACATTTTAATCAAACTTAATGTCATTGGCGGAATGATTTGTACTTTCATTTTGAGAATTCTCAAAAGAAATGCAAAATATTTTACGAAATAATGATGTATCTAATGCATATATATGATTCCTTTCTACCACAAATGTTATATAAAAACTAAAAAGCAATAATCAAAGTAATAAAGAAAAAATCATCACCGTAATGTTTCAAAAAAAGCCAAGGCCGGATATTTATTTAAGCATCTGAGTCACATAGATCTACTTTCACTTTAACCACAAAAATTGCAAGTTGTTAAACTTGTTGATATGTCAATGAATGCAGACACATGAAATGGAATTACTAGAGGAAAATGATGTGTAAATATGTGCAGAGCTTCAGCTATGCAAATAATCTTTAATGAGTCCAGTGTAAAATATCCGTAAGAGATCAAAGTGCATTTTACAAAGAGACAAGACAAATAAACAAACTAAAAGAAAAAATTAAAACAAAAGGAACAAATGCTTGGAATCCACGAACTCCTTTACAAAACAGGAGTGTGATCAGGAATCATCCCAGTCAAAAACTAGCTGAGATACATTGTTACGTACCATATGGATCAACTTATGCATGTTGGCAACCATAGAATTTTAGGAGGGACAAATTTCAACCTTGATTGGATGTATATCCTTGTAGTATTTTATGCAACAACTGCAATGCTCTCTTCTGAAAATCCTGATACTTCGAACAGGCACAAGAGTATCAAATCAACTGCAAAGCATAAATCCTGTAGGCAAGAGAATATTGACCACATAAATATGGGAAGTTTACAATAGAAAATTTGAAGTCATCCCATTTGTCGTAAATCTTAGAAACAAGTATAGTATAAATAATTGTGAATCACTGTAGAAAAGGGAGATGAATGGCAATACCTTATTGAGAGGGGTAAAGGGGGTGTCTTATCACAGTCCACAAAAAAAATTTGCCAATTACAGCTCACAAAGAATTTTAATTTGTCAATCACAGTTCACGAAGAATTAATGAAAAAAACTCAGAAAAGGGTCAATGGAACAAAAAAGTTACACTACCTGACATACATTTACCATTTGGTTCACTGCATAGATACCTACAAGTGGAACCAGTGAATCAGGGGATTATTTTCATATCAATACGGAGGACAGATGGGTCAAATTGTTCACAGAGACCTAGTTTATTCCCACCAAATGTTGCATGTGCTTGTTACAAGTCAGGAATTGTGGTCATAGGTTTGTCTTTATGTTTAAAGTTTTGTTACATGTACATTTTTGATAATTTTCAGGTAAGAGCATTATTCTTTTACGCATACACTATTTTTTATTTAGGGAAATTTAGAGCTTTTCACAATGAATGGTATTCCACCCTTGTTGATGGCTCTGTGGAGACCTCTAGATTCGTAAATTACTCTGTTTTTCTCATGGTAGAAGTGCAGGCTCTCTAACATTTACTCCATATTGTTCATTTTCATATAGACATCATCTGGCAGATGCTATTTTAAGGTTTGTAACATACTTATCTTTTTTGTCATATCAATGATGGTATTCTGAATTTTTTTGATAAGTGAATATAAAAAATAACAGCAGGTAAACCATTAATATATAAATAAAACTCTTGTCTTTTCAGACCCAGTCTTATGCTTGAATACTTGCCATCAGGTGTAGTATTTGAAATTTGTCGACATTTGTCATGGCAGGACATCAGTCATATCAGCCAGACTTGTCGAAGATTTAAACAGATCTGCCAGACAGCAACTGTATGGTTTGTATTACTGTATCAGAGTGGACCATATACAAGAAAATTACTTAATATCATCTGGATTCTATATTTTGTATGAACAGAATATAAAGATTTCTATTTGAAATAATGATTCAGATTTTAAACATTTTTTTTATTTCTTTTTATGATGGCTATATGTGGTAAGGATTTTATTTGTTACCCAAAATCAAAGCTTTTCAGATCAATTTTAAATAAGTAAAAATTAAATCATAGTTTTCAGACCTCAAAACTGCCTTACATTATTTACAAATTTTAATGAATTTGCTCAAATCTGGATACTTTCATGTCATTGAACCATCATTTACATGTTGGAATTGTGAAAAATTCTTTTTATTGTTGTTGCTCTAACTTTTGAACTCCAAAATAAATAAGAAATAAAAGCTGGCAATTTCCATTTCTAACCAAATATGGAAGCTTAGCCTTACTAAGGCCCTCACAGCCATATAATTATACGACCGCAAAAATTTGCGGTCGTATTATGTTATGGCGTTGTCGTCGTCGTCGGCGTCTTGTCTGTGGACACATAGGTTTCCGCAACTTATCTTTTGATGGGGTGAACCGATTCTTTTGATATTTTGATACATTGATTCCTAGTATGAGATATGGTGTGGGATTGATTTTGGGGGTTCCAGCTCCACCCGTTTTTTATGAGGGGCCAAAAGGGGCTTTTTAATATTTTTTTTAGTAATTTTTTTAATGTACATCCAATTTTGATGGTTATTTTTTTTCATTGTGTTTCTTGTCAAAAAATCTATCAAATGGACTCCTCCCACTATGCTCTATCTCTTACCGCTTTTGAGTTACAAGGGGGTGAAAATTAGCCACACCCAAATTTTCGAAACTATTTTATTTGTCATCCGATTTTGATGTTTTTTTTTTCATTTGATTCTTTGTGAAAAAAGAAAAAGTTACTCCAAGCATTTTTTTGTATCTTTTATAGTTTTTTAAAAAAAAAGGGGGTTCAAAGGGTCCAAAAATGTCATTTTCTAGGGTATGGTAAAATTTTATTTTTCATCAGATTTTGATGGGATTTTTTCATTGGATTTCTTTCAGTGAGAGCTTTCAGAAATATGTGAACAGAATTTTGCAATCTCTTACCGTTTTTGAGATAATTTGGGTCAAAGTTGTGAATAGATGCATTTTGGCCAATCTCCAAAATTTGAACTTTTTTATTATTTATATGATTTAAATGGGGTTTGTTTTAAATGATTCCTTATTTGAAGATGAACAAATGTTACTCTATGCAATTTTTTGTAGCACCGACCGTTTTTTATATAAAAGGGGCAGTAGGGGCTTAAAATGTGATTTTGCAGGTGATGGAAATTTTTTATTTTTCATTGGATTTTGATGGGATTTTTTTCATTTGATTTGTCTCATTGAGAGCTTTCAGTAGTATTATGTTATGGCGTTGTCGTCGTCGTCGGCGTCTTTTCTGTGGACACATAGGTTTCCGCAACTTATCTTTTGATGGGGTGAACCGATTCTTTTGATATTTTGATACATTGATT
>JAULBM010000001.1:937938-949819 GCA_032357055.1 Geukensia granosissima
TAAAATAGGAGGTGCATTACTACATGTGATAATAAAGAATCTGTTAAAGATTCATCAAATTCTGTCAAGAGGTTAAAAAGGAGTAGTGGATTAGGGAAAGTGTGAGGCGGACGACACAGACGCAAGATGACAGAAGTGATCCCTATATGTCGCCCTGCTCTAGCAGCAGGCGACACAAAAATGAGCTTAGTACATATTACACAATGTATTTTAAAATTTCTTAGCAGATTACATTTATTAGAATAAAGAATAATGAAGAGAGAAATATCTGTGGCAGATGTAACCCATAATGTATACTTTATTCACATAAAACTACAAAAATTGCAAATAAAAGTTATAATATATTAAGTTAAGCCAACCAAAACTATAACAAACTTCTTTCATCCAGCTACATAGATATGATGACATCCCAAGATTTTTTCACATAAGTATACAATCCGTTAATAAAGGCATTCTTTAAACCTGCATGTAACAAGATGACACCAAGCCTTGTAATTTTGTTTGGAAGTTAAGATTTGGTTATACATGTATCTACGGTAGAGTCTTATAATATCAGCCCTCTACACTGTTTTCTTTAAAGTCTGGGACAGGAATTTTAACTTCCTCCTTTTTCTCTTCTTCTTTCACTGTTCTTTCTGTTTTTGCCTCTTCATCTACCAGTGATGGCCAGTTAGACTGTCCTTCAGCTTTCGTCAGTCTCTCATTCAAAGCCTTTAGAGCAAGCTGCCTAAAAATCATTTCAAGGAAAATATTGTATTTTTAGTACCACTTGAAACTTCTATATTTTTATTCTGGGTGAGTGCTGCATTTGCCTCCATGGCTGTTTCTTGTGATTTTTTAGCCTTATATTTTTTTTTCTTTTTCTGCATGTTTAGTGGAAAAATTTATTGCAATGTGTCTTTGTAATTAAATTTGCCTCATAGATCAAATATTACTTTTTTAAACAACTGTATTAATTTCATGTTTACCATGTTTACTGCAGACCTTAGGTAAGATGTGGATCATGCCTTTCTGGCATTTATTCCATATTCTTTCTATTCATAATCAATAAATCAGAGAATATCAACAAAGTGTATTTTACACAATGTATTTTATTGATACAAACCTTACATGTTTAAACAAAAAAAGTGCAAGCTTTCATCCATAAACCTTATATTTCTCTCAGCTCTAAAGTCTGATTAATGTAAAGTGATTTACAGCACTACCCCAAATTTACATGGTACTGATGATGTTGCATAAAATACTGTATGTGAATTAAGTATCGATAAATATAAGTAAGGCATCTTGTGACTTGTCTGTCTAGCATCAATAGATTTTGTGTTTTTTAGAAACTATTTAAAAAAAAATGGAATGTATATCAGAAAGACCCAATCCACATCTTACATACTTTTATAAAAAAATATTCAAAAGCCAAATTTAATTGTGTGTGATGCGTATTTCTGGATTTAACTTCATCAGACACCCAAGGAACCAAAAATAGGAAGATCAGTAAACCTATATGAATTTCTAGTTACATCATGGATCAAACAAAAAATAAAACAATTCAAAAAGCTATGATATATAGATACATGTAGCAATCAGGTAATTTTAGAAATTACAATTCTGTTGGAAAGTTGTAAACTGTATACATTCCAGTATCCGAAAAATATACATGTATAGGAGCATACAAATTAAGCACAGGGAAGCTTTTTACGATTTACTTTTAGAATGTAGCATATTTACTACAGCTCCCCATTTTGTTAAATAAACATTTATATACACTGTATATTACCTCCTCCTTTCAGCATCCTGTGGGTCTGTTCCAGGTAAAGTAATAGTTATTGTAGATGGAGAGCTAACATCATACTTTCTCTGTGGTTTCTTGCAGATTTTAATTTTCACCAAAGCAAAAAAAATTGTGTTTGCCAAAATAGAAACTACAGGTTGAAGCTGGCTTGGGAAAAAGCTGAAAAAAAAAATTAATTAAATCAGTAACTTAAATCCAGCTAAATGAACCACCAGTGGTAGTGACTTAGTAGCCACAAAAACCCTTTACAATTATTCAGTATGACAAACTGGCGAGTTATTTCCTACTACATGTAAATAAATACTTTTACTGCCAAAACTGTCTACTGGCTATTAGACTTTTAAATCCCAAATTTAAATATTACTACTACCTAAATGAAGTCTTTTGCCATAATGTCTACATCCCTTTATATAGTTATATAAGCAATATTCCTGTCAACCATGTCAAACCCAATTGCAAAATGAATTTTACATGTTATACATGTACATGTTCATTTGTATTTTGCATGTATTGTTACATGTATGCCTCAGTTGCAAAAATGACTAGAATAAAATGGGTTTTTCCCTTAGAAATTTAACATTCTTTAATTAAGAAAATTAGTTTAATGATTCTAGATTGTATAAGAAATACTTTCTATATTGGAATTTTTTTCTGTTTTTAAAAACTTTTTCAAATATGATGAACTTAGTATTGGGCCCACATATTGTCTAGGAATATTGACAAAAAGTGATTGGACAGGAAATGTCTTCAAAACTGTCTTACATAATACATTTCAGCATACTGAAGTTTTGTGCCAAATATCAGGAAGCTGCATGCTTCCACAGTAAAATGTGACAGAAATTTTCCAACAAGAGGAAATGGTCGAAGTCTCAGCAAACAGGCAATGAAAAAGGAACCTACCTTTACACTGCCTTACATGATACACTTTCCGTTAAAAGGTCTAGGCCAAATACAAATGTCTGCATAATTGCTGAGAAAAATGGGACAGAAATTTTCCAAAATGACAAAAACGTCAAAATCTTGGCAATGAGGAATAGGATATGCAACAGGCTTGAAACTGTCTTACACAATACACACCAAAGGTTTGTGCTAAATATCAGGAAGCTAAAATAATTTGCATGATTGCTGAGAAAAATGTGACAGAAATTTTTAGTTATACAAGACGCAGGACGAGGCATGACAAGGGGTAGTGATCCCTTCATGTTGCTCTGCTAAACACAGGCGACACAAAAAAGGCATAAATTACATTTAAACTTTTTTGCAATTTTGAAGAAATGATCAGAGTAGGGATAATTACCAGTAAGATATGGTGAACGAGTCATTGTTGTACATGTATTCCGTTTTTATCAGTGAGGTAAACATAGGTTAAACTTTAAGCAGTTGAAGTGTGACATTGTTACGCAATCATTCAATCATCAATCTTACTGGCCATTTAACCTGGAGCAATTATTTATTAAATTACCTATGCCATAAAAGTGGCACCTGAATTGGATTAGAGTGTTTAATTAACGAGGTAGAAATGGCAAAATTCCTTCACTCGTCATGATTTTAGAAAATGAAGTGACGAATTGTAGGAGAAAGTTTTTCGTCATTTTGTAAAATCATTCGCCATTGACAAAAGTGACGAGCCCTAACTAAATTCCTGGTTAAAGGAAGCAGTTGGTTTCTCATATTATGAACAAGAGACAAAGGAAATAGTAACTTGGGTCAATATTAAATTAGCATCAGCGTTCCATGTTATGGATTTTTGTAAGATGCCTATTACTATTATTTATTTTTAAGCGATTTCTTTTTTGAAATATATTCATTTTGTTCAGAGGTTGGAGAGAAATTTTACAATACAACATTAATTTTATGAAATTAATATGTTTGTAAAGACATGAAAGAGCAATGTTTGAGGAATTAATCGGTATAAATTTTATATTAAATTCTGACTTTTAATAAACATTATTTACGATTACAGGGTAATATTTTGCTTTTTGTTTAAGTTTCAACAAAATTTGAAATTTTTGGTATGTGAACTAGGCATGAGCTGGACATTTAGCTTTAAATGTCATTTTCAAACATGTCAAAATGTTAATCATTAGAAAGAAGAAATTCCAGCAAGTGCATTGGTATATTTTTTTAATTAAAATTTGAATATTATTTTTTGTTTAAAGCAGGAAACATTGCACTTTTCTGTTACATTTTCAATCAACCCATGGCCATTTTCATAATTGAGACCAAAGTTTCTTCTTTGTTAATTTATCGCCACTAGTTTCTGAACATATTCTTTAGATTATTATCATGTTAAAGATTATAAAAATGTGTAAAACTTGATATACGTTATTATTAGATAACTTTAAAGTAAACAAGTTCCATTTACAGTGTAATAATAAACAGTTTCATTGATATCCCAGAAGACACTCACGGATAATCACCGCCTTATTATCACCAAGCCAATTCACAAAAAATGTTGCCGTAAAAACAAACTGTTTTAATCAAAATTGTAAATTTATATTTGATAATGATTTTAATATGAAGTGAGTAACATTTTTCAAATCTACAGACATTCCTTCTTAAGCAGGTTTTATTTAAAAATTTTTGCTTAATTTTTTTCCAAAGTTATTGCTGAAAAACTACAACAAAGGCATAGCTATTTATGTTATTATCTAGAGAAATACATGTACTTGTTGTTTCTAATCCTGTTATCTTTAGTTCCCAGTATAAATACAGAATAAATATAAAACTTAAAATATGCCCATTTTACAAATATCATATTTACCAAACATCACATAATCCTTTTTTTTCTAATTGGTGGCTATGAAAAACCTACAGCATGTACAGGTCAATATAAAAACTTCCAATGAATGTTTTTACAGGTATCGGGTAGTTTCGCCCTGGGTTGCCTCGCATGAGTTGTTTCGCCCCATTAAGTGATCAGTGGTCTCGTACTATATATATTATATATATATTAATCATGTTACATAAATACAGTATTAACAAGTCATTAAAATAATGATAATTAAACAATAAATATTTATTGTTTTGTAAGTTTCCAAAGATATGGAATTAATTTAAAACAAATTATTTATCAGTTGCATTGTTTTTTCAATGGAAAAGATTAAACAGAAATTAGAAAATTGTTAAAACAACGACTGCTTTTATCAAAGAGTGGAACAATACCGTTGTATTTTTAGCTGGTGCTCAAATGGCATCAAAGGGTTTCAAAAATATATATAACGGGATTTTTGGTTCACCGATTTTACACTTGTATCTACACATAGCCCTTTGCATTTAATGCAACCGCACAGTTCGTCCTCGTCACTATGCCACCATGTTGCTCAGGTTGAATAGTTGCTCTTAATATTATATTTATATTGATTGTTATTATGTTCCATTAATACAGTTTTTTTTAGTGTTTTATACTCTTCTGAGGATGCTTTATTATTTCAAACTTTTAATGCTACTAAACATTCCAACCCATGGACTAAGAAAACTAAGGATATCTTAGATAACCTTGGTTATACATATATTTTTGATAAAAATATTCCCTTTAATAATGACTTAAAGCATATATGCAAGAATTTAGTCCAACAAAATAAATATGTTGAGTTTTGTAACCAGTAATAAATTGAATACACGAACAAAAGAATGGTTACTAGACTGGTTACATAAAATGTTTTAGAAAATGATTAAAATGACTTTCATGTATTTTAGTGGCCTTGTTTTTGGAAAACGGTTACAAAATGGTTACATTTTCTTATGATAGAAAAAGGAAGATATTATAATATTCCAGTTTCAGAACATCTTTGTACAAAATGTAATTCAGGACAAATTGAAAACGGAGAACATTTCTTACGTCACTGTTCATGTTTTGAACAAGATAGACAAATGTTATTTAAGAAAATATCAGAAACAGTCCCAAGATTCAGAATACTCAGTGATCAATCTAAAATTTATGTTCTTTTAAGAATAAACAACCCCTTAAAACAATAAAAACAAACACACACAAACCAACGAAAAAGACACACAACAAACTCAGGTCTAGTATTAAAAGTTTATATTACATTAAAAGTATAGGCAAAAGAGTTATATCGCGAAACCACCCAGGGCAAAAGAGTTATATCGCGAAACCACTCAGGACAAAAGGGTGTAGGGCGAAACCATTCTGGTGCTAAACAAAATAAGGGCCAACACACCTGGAACCGTTTACATTGTACATTCACGATATTATCAATTTTTCTTACTGATGGCTCTATTAAAACCTACAGGTCAATATATAAAAATAAAAACTTTCAATGAAATTTTTTAGATTTTAGTATATGAATCAGTAAGCCAGTGTCCAACTTTATAGTATATACCTAGCAAATCCAAAACTATCTGCCATGTCGCCACGGTTCCCATTGCTGTGTTTCTGATAAAACCTCAAGTATACCCAACTCACTAAAATTCCAAATCCAAACATGAATGGATAAGGACCTTCTAACAGTCCAATCAGTCTTAATGTAATGGTCACAAACAGTAACAGAAGCGGAATGTGGGTATTTCTAAGTTTCCCAAAAGGTGAAGTTGCTAAAACATGATCGGGCATCGCCTGTTTTACAGCTACTGAAAATCCAGCAATGTAGCCTGCTAGTCCATATATGTATGTTTGAAATAAATATTCTTCATTTTTTGTCACAAGATAAAAAGTGATATAAACAAATGCAGTTCCTATGGCAACTCCTGTATTAATTACTACAAAAAATATTAGCATGTCCATGGCACCCCATAAGGGTTCTAAAAGTTTTCCACACAAAATTAAAACAGCCACGTCTATAAGAACATCCCATATGTGCATTTCAATAAAAGGATGCGTGATAAACGTCCAAACTCTCATGTTAGGGGGCATAACGTAGCCTGGTGTGACGGTTATGTAAGGGATGGCAGATGAAGCAAATGACAGGAAATATCCTAAAGTCACAGCAACAGTAACCCCCTTTACAACAACGCTACTATTTCCTATAGTCATTGATACTTGTTCTTTTAAGAACGGCAAATTTTTCTTGATCGTCCCCGCCATGTTGACGGAAGCTATTACATGTCAACTTGTTGCGTTCGAAAATATTGTTTTAAGTACTTTCCGTTTGCAGGTGCTCTCTCCGACGTCCGCTGCGGCAATCTGATCACATTTGCCATTTCCGTCATAAAATCCGGTAAAGTGACGGAAATATACGAGCGTGTTCCGATTGGATTTGCGGCATCCGAATTAGCTCCCTTTATGCCGCTCCAAATTTACTTCTAGTTCTTTGGATTTTTTGTGATGAAAATTGGTGCGAGAGAGTGAATTTTTTTGTTTACATTTTTTCTTGCAATGCAAAACATTGGAGCGCAACCTCAAAAACCGATGCGAACACAACAGTTTAAAGTTTTATCCTTTATTTTTGTATTTTTTAAAGAAGAGAGCGAAAAAATTTGTATTTTTGTATTTAGGAATAACAATGAAATTTCTAAAAAGTGAAAAAATGGAGCAAGTTATGTTTTTTGAAACTTTGAACTCATAATATGAGGAGCGAGCGAATCCGAAGAACTATTAATTAATTTATAGTGGCATTATAACATGGAATCCTGAGTTAAAATTTTCATTTAGTTAGCAGTATATCTTCAATAGCAATTATAAGGATTTCTCAATTTTGACCAAAATATTTTATTATTACATGTATACTCAGATTTAAATTAATAAAAAACTTAGAACAACTTGATCAATAAATGTAGAGATAATTGGTACTACATGAAAGCACAATATGATTTGGCAAATTATACACAACCTTTAAGATAATACAGTGTTTTGGTTGTGATGATTAATCAAGAAATGAATTTTTTGTAAAAAAAAAAAGCCAGGTGTTTTTTTTTTAATTAGTTAATAAAAAGTTTCAAATTTCAAATTATATAAAGAGAACAAAAATGTATATATCTTCTTACTTCTTTACACCAGAAGATATATGTGTGCCTCCTGCTTGTCGATTTGTCTTTATTTTTTATTTTTTGAATTCGAATAAATTATAGGGGTGCTGAAAATAAGAAAACAAATTCTTCATTTTCCCGCTTAAACCAGACTGGTTTCTGAAATAGAAGGAAGCAGAATTTATATAAAATACAAATGTTTCATACAGATAAATATTGTGATATTTGTTATTTGCGCACCACTTGACCACAACAGGAAGTCCGATATCACATAATCTTGCGCGCGCGTGTGTTGTTCCGGTAACGTTATTTTCGATCAACACCATTTACTCTTTCTGTAACGTGAATGCCAATGTCTCATTTCCGGTCTGTGTTACTTTTGGTGATGTCTGTCAGGTTGCTTATCTGCTCCACTGGGAGTAAAAAGACTTTGCTGCAGCGATTGCTGAAAAAGATGTGCTGAACGGTTCCCGTGTTCTACATCGGTGCTGAGACTACTATAACACTATTAGTAATAGTAATCTCAGTTTGGCGCAACGCAAAAAGGGTATTGTCAAGGGACATTTTCTACGGATGCATTCGAAAAAATTCAATATTACAAATGTTACAAAGATAATGACTACTTTATCTGTTGAACTCATTTTAAAATTTTCGGATCGGAAAGTCTTGTATGTATATTGACTATAAAAGGTAATTTCTATATTGCGTTTGAATGCTTTTAACCTTGAAAACTTTAATCTGAAAAGAGCATTCAGAAATAAATGCAATCTTCTTCCGCAATTTCTTAAAGATCTGTCATCCAAGTGTATTCTAATTTTGTTTTCGATGTCTCTTTTCACAATTTTTATATATCAGATCTATTAAGTGAAAATATGGTTATGGAAAGAAGAAATAATGAGTTTCATGGGAGAATGTTCAATCTGAAGGCGGTTTGGTATGCAAATTAACTAGTCATGCGATTTTTATTTGGTATCCTATTTCATATATATATATATATATTATATATGGCGATTTGTTTTGATCAGAGTATTTCTGCTATGTTTGGATTTTGGATTTTCTTTTTTTGGTCCTTTGGGGTTTAAGAGGTTATTCCCTCCATTTTGGCCGGATTCCAATTGACTAGTTTAACCCCACGTTCCACATGTCTCATGGGCAAGTTAGGAACTATGGTCTTAGATTTATCTTCGTGTTGAATGTTTTGTTACAGGTACAGTTTTGATAACATTCAGGTAGGAGCAGTATTGTTTAAAATAAGCAGTTTTTTCATTTTGAGCGATTTATACGGCTTCACACAAATAGTTGTATTCCATCCTTCTTGAATGAGGCCTTGTGAAGACCTCTAGATTTCTCATTTTACGCAACATTGGTAAACTTGTATTTCAAACCATAGTAAACCGTTTTTTTTTCAGATTTACGGAAAAAATACAAAAAAGACGAAAGTTGTCATACTCCTTTTACAATGGATATTATAACTTGCAATTGGTTTAGTTGTAATATCAAATTGCAAACAACACAACATTTTTGTGTGGTACAAAGTCAGGCGCGAACTCATGACGTATAGGTGAAAGGTCACGGCGATCTGTGCAAGAAGATTTTATGGTGTCATCCTGATTGGCACACATTTAATTACTAATTAAATAGTTAAATTAATAAAAATAAATTCAATAGGTTCACATACCTTGACGATCTTTAGTCTGTTAAATATGTATGATAAGTCTTGTTTTTACCTGTAGACATAATAGGTAAAATTTTGTACATTTTTTTTGGAATTAGTATTTTTGAGTTTGTCATTGATTTTTACTGTTGATGACATATATTTTATTTCTGGTGTACATTTGTCCTCATTTCTTTTGTTGTAGTAAATAAATGAATAAAACTCTTCTGTCTTTAATCTATTTAATAGATGGTAAATAACAACATAATTAAGACACATTTTAAGCATGTCAATTTCATATAAAAACATCAGAGACATATAATACAATTATATGTCTCTGAAAACATGAAAAAGATTGAGATGTAAAGTAAATATAAAATTAAAATTCACTAATTAAGGTGCAGTAGGTGGGAAGCAGCACCTGCATACTCTGTCACAGTAAGTAACACTTGTTGGTATCTGTCTTTTAGTTGTTTGAGGCTTCTGTCGATACGTCGGTAGACCAATCTGCCACGCAGGCCCCTTGCCTTTTTAGTTAACGAACTTCACATCAGACCATGATATGAACATGTAGATCTATACATCCCTGACGATGCTACCAGAAATATGAAACGAGGACTTAATTCAGGTTATGATCAAAAGCAATTTTAATGTCAGCAGATGCTTTATAGAAAAAACAATGCATTAATTATATATGTATAATTTCGTATTTCAGTATGGAAGAATCGATTCTGTTCTGTTAATTTCCTCCGTTGATTGGAGCTCTCCAGTTATGGATAAAAAAAAATTTTGCACCCCATAACAGTTATCGCCAGCACATAAAATATTTACATTTGTAGTTCACTAATAGTAAGGTTCATGCGCTGCATCATAAAATGAAGTCGTATTAAATATTGTAAACTATTTACAGCTCATAAACCATAAAAAATATTCCAGGTTAATTCGGTCCGTCGTCTGTTTTTAAAACAATAAGATTATAATGCAAGGTCATGTTATTTTGTTATAAATTTTGTTTTGTGGCAGTAAAACTAATCATATTTTTGATTCGTTTAAAATGTAAAAGAATTGCACCCATATCACATAGCAAAATAGGCATAGTGAAATTTTTATCAAACGGTATGTCTGTTTGTCTTCAACCCCGTTGGGGTATAAATGCACATTTATTCAATAAAGATTAATATCTACTTAATATCATTCATGTAGCACTTAGGTATAGTTCCGTCCTTTTGTGCAATTCATAGCATGTGATGCTTTTTCTATTTTCATCCAATGTAATATTTCGAACTTTTCTCAATGTAATTTTTCGAACGTAATCTCTCACAAAACTACTTCCGTTGATCACGTGTTTTACTAAGTTTATCATGTGACTGCAAAGTGAAAGTGGAGAGGACATGAACAAGTTAACAACTTTTTAATTGCAGTAGGATGAGAATCTTAAGAAACTTAGGTTAATACTTTTAAATTAGTTAACGGAACCTCTACAATACGAAACTCTACAGTTTACAAGAAAAATAAAACGGGCTTATAATCTTTTGTTAACCGTCAAGTTTATAGTAGTCTAAATAGTTATAAGGAGAAAAAGCACTAATTCATTGCTTTAACATTTTAAACTAAAATTGAGAATGTTGAAATTCGTCTGGCCCCTTTATCTTAACTTTAACTTGGCAAAGACAATATATACAGCGATTTGTACATGTCTTGACTATCATCCCACAAAAAATCATAACAGGTTTAAAATCTTCTAGTGAAACGCTGTCTCCCATGGCGAACCCACTGTGAAAAAACGCAATTTTACTTCCTGGAAAGCTTAGTAAATGATGCGATGTTTGAACATGCCGCCATATTCAAAATCCCTCTTAAAACTGATCAAACCTGGGCTCACATCTATCTTTCAAATAAATTATCCCACATTAAAATTCATCAACTGTTCTTGAAAATATGGCGTGCTGAATGGGACTATATTTTGTATTTTTAGCACTATTTTTGCATGTGTTCTAACTTGCAGGGTGAATTGGTGGTTTGACACCTACAGGCAAAATAGATGATATATTCTTATACTTTTTTCTGCTTAGATTCGTTCTATTTAGTTTATTTCAAGTAAAAAAACGCATAGGAAAATGACATAAGCTGGGAAATGTTTTATTTATGGCTGCAAATAAGTCTTGTTTATGTGGCGAATTTGATGAAAAAATACATGTTTTCTCAGAAAACGCTAAATTGTCATAAGGAGGTGTATGATGAGTGTTTGTGGCAAAATTTGCTTTTAATGCAAGAGTATGTCATACTAAACAAGTTCACGATCTAAAAACTCAGTCATTTATAGGTTTTCATTAAAAATACTGAAAAATAACTGAAAATTGACCTCTCCCCCCTTTTTAAGAAGTGTTGCATAGGACGTAGACATTTAATACCATGCAAGTTTTTTAAAGATCATAACGTTGTATAGTGAGAAAAGAAGGATTTAGGCAAATTCAAACAATAGTAAGCGCTCGTATAGACAAAAATCTGAAAGAAAC
>JAULBM010000001.1:949919-968522 GCA_032357055.1 Geukensia granosissima
TAAGACGTGGCATTTCCTAAACACGGGGCGTCTTTAACGTCTCCCTCTTGACGGATTGTGAATTTATACATCCCCCAGAATCAGGGACGCCCCTTTTAGAGGACTTGTGCCTACAGGACGGAGATACCTGGTGCCTATTCTTTCCCCGGCACAACCTTCGAGAAGGGGCGATCGAGTATTTATACATCCCGCTCGAACTGACGGACGCCCCTTCAGCAGGGGCTCTACCTGCAGGCGGAGAAACCGAACGACCTATTTCTATACCCGGGCCGCCCTCGGGGGCCAGATCACTTTGAGAAATGATAAATAATTAAATCGATGCTGATTATTGTGTTCAAACAAATTTGGCCTGTCTTCTGAATAACCGATTTCTGTCTGAATCCTTGATATCATCCAAAAATGTTTTAGTTCTCTATTCGGTGTGTGGTAATCGAATCTATATTTTAATATTAAACTCTTCCACAAAGAACAATGGATAATGTCTTAAATACCATAAGTATAAGTGACACATACATATGCTCTCAAAGGGGTGACAAATTTCATCAACAAAGAGAAAATAGCATAATAAGTACATAAGCGAAAATAAGCATATGACTTTTGTTTTTAAACCATAAAAAGAGTCTAAAAAGTTAATTTGTTAGGAAGGATATGCATGTTTCGGTTTGAAAGAAACAAACTTGGACACATTTTTGTGTTAAATGGACTCGTTGTGCCACTAATTCACTCCATGTTAAAACGATTAGGAGAGATAAACAAATTTGGGGACAAGAATATGCCTAAGAGTGTAAAACTATTGTATGTTTGATGCCTGTAACCAGGTTAGAATCCGAAGGTACATTCAAAATGAATTAAGTAAGAGAAAGTGAAGTCTCGGCCAGCCAAGACTTTATTCTCATCCATTCATTATCCCCAGACTGAGCTAATCGCAAAATTCGAAAACAAGGTCACCAAGACTAGAGTACAGACACACCATGACAAAAAAAACAGAAACAGTACACAAATGACAGTCACAAAAGATTACACAGAAAACTAAAGATTGACTAACACAAACCATATTAAACCGAGAGCGAACTCAGCTGCGCTGGCAACGGTTAAACAGCTCCAATATTGCACCCGTCGTGTTTCTCGGCAATCGCAATAGATGTAAGGCATAACCAGTTTATTACTGGATAACGGATTCAAAGCTACGACACTTGCCATTTTTTCATATTTCGTATGGGCCAAACAGATCACAATGACCATAGAAAAATTTCCGAAGTTATGTCAAAACTTTCCCTGGAAAATCCTTGGTTAAGTAGCTTTTATGTAAGCAGCAAACCTCTATCAAACAAATTCCGATAACAAGCGCTGACCCTGCAGTAAAGCATCAACTGAGAAATATAAAACATCATATTAAGGTATGAGAGGATTGTTTGATTGATTGGATGTTGCTTAACGTCCAGCGGGAAATATTAATGAGTGATGATGCTGGATGAGTTCTGCTTTGTACTAGACTGACACGCTGAGTCGGATTTTTAACGTGCTAGTTCACGACAGCAACAGTCCGCAGGAAGACATGCCAATTAACCCAGTCTTTGCGCTTACTCCTAAATGATGCGTGTTTAGCAGAGAAGCAGCAAATATAAATTTTAATGTCTTTGATTTGACCCGACCGGAAATCGAACCCACGACCTTCCGCACTGGAGGAGAGCACACTAACCATTAAACCACCGAGGTGGTAAGGTATGAGAGGAATAATGGTACTTATGAACAAGAGTTCAAAATGGGTAAATCACATTCATCTTTCTTGTTGTTAAGCTTTGTTTTTTTTTTTTGTTTTTAAATCTCCCTTTCTGTAATTTTCTAAATTAATGTCTTGGTATAAAGCCGACATTTCTGAAAATGTAATATCCATGATTAAAATTAAGAATTTTTCATTATTTTAATCGCGATATGTGAAATCAAAAGATAGACCGAACCTTCTCACTTTTCTTTACAGAAGGCTCTAAATGAAGTTAGCTTCTCATGGATAAAGAAGTTAATCGGTGAGAAAGAGCGTACAGATTGTCTCCACTGGAATTCCGAAAGTCTCATGAAACACATGTCAGCCAAACATTACGAAACTACTATCAGTCAAGTTATCAAGCATTATTCGTAAGTCTTTTTCAGACTACTTTATATTGGAATCAGATTGATTGATTGACTGTATGTTGCTTAAGGTTCAGCGACAAATATTTCATGCATTTCCAAGACGAGAGCATCCTAATGAATGGTGATGGATGATTCCTGTTTTGTAAGACCGATACGGTCTGAGCCGAATTGTTAAACGTGCTAGCTAACGAAAGCAACATCCACAGAAAGACATGCCAATTTACTAAGACACATCATTCTGACTCTGGACCGAACAGTCTACTCTTACTCCTTAATGCCACATGCGTAGCGGAAAAGCAGCAACTACCAAGTTAAATAACTTTAGTTTGACCAGGCCGGTGAACTATCCCACGACCTTCCGCGCTAATCATTAAACCCCCAGGCCGGTTTACTTGAATCAGAATATTAAATTACAACATAAGTTATATGCTCTTTCTAGAACCAATTGTTTGTACCGGCGTTTGCAATCTTTTTAACAAACAAATATGAACTTAAGCTTTTAGTTTTTCTTTCCATTTAGAATGAGGAAGATTGCTGTAAGAGATGTAAAACTCAAATAAATGTTTAATTAGAATTGCCAGAGAACGTGACCTTGACGGACACATGTGTTATAACAATGAATTTGGATATCAAGCGATAGGGTAAATAAAAGAATGTTATGTGATATCACCAAACATATAATATAGTTAAACAGTTTCTCGTATACTTGATGCAAGGAAAGGAAATTTGCAGATAAATACATGTACTTACTTTCCGGATGTGTTTGAGTGTCGTGACTGATAAAGATATCTTCACACCTTTTTAATAACCATTATAGTCCGTCACAATAGTAGGCTAAAATATAGAAAAAATGTCTTATGTTCAAAAGTTAACATAATATTGTAAATTTCTTTCCGTTTTACATCCCGTATCAACCTCGATCAGTATCATCCCAGGATTTCGGGAAGATATTGGATCAATACGGGATGTGATACGGATAAAGCCATATAATATTCTGTATTTATCTGGCAATTAACGGTCCCTCTGGATTAAGGTCAAAGTATCGTCAGCTATTGGAAAACGTATTATTCTGGCCGACGACTCTAGTCTTTACTGGCCTTGTAATGGACAATCAAAAATGGCAACGAACTAAATAATCTTGAATTCTATTCCACAAAACATTAATCTTAATAAGAAAACGGAACTTCAAATGAAATTTAATAAATATCTATTACAGAAAGCAATATTTAAAAAATAAATAAGTACGTAATAAAAAAAAATGTAGCGGAGTATTTCACCACACGTTGCAAAACAGTAAACTATGCTTGATAAATGTTGTCTGAACGTAAAAAAATAAATTGGCGGCGGAATTACAACCTGGATCGACCTTACGAGGTAAATACATAATTTTATTGGTTTTAGACATTTAATATTCAGTTTAAAATGAGATACGTAAAGTCACAAACGGATGTAGATGAGGCAGAACATTTACGTAATTTTGTTATTTAAATATTGAAGTTTGTCTCTGTATCTTTACACCCTTTTCCTTTTTTTCACCCGGAAGTTTCATTGTGAAGGGAAGATCGCATTGGTAAACAACTTCCAATTCTCATACCGGAAATGTACGTTGGAATTTCCGGGTCGGGGCACATGCGTGCTGTCAATTCTCATAGAACTGGCGACTCTCATACGACAACGTGTTACATGTAACTTATGTAAGAGTAATACAGTCCTAGACAACTAAAACCAAATCGGAAAGTATGCTTCATATTGTTGTGCAATCAGTTTTTAAAAATAAACTAATATATATACCAAAAATGGTCTTGATATTTCTAAAGAGGGAGAGCTTGAATTTTTAAGAGACAATTCCCATTAGAAAATGCCTCTTTTAAAATTAACGTTCAGTTTTTAAGATACACATAGCACGTGAACCATATACAAATAGGTATATTGATGTCATTTTATAATACATGCAGCTGTGAATTTTAGAGTTGAAGAGACCAAATTGTAGATTAGGAGTTGGTAACGTGTTGGTTTTATAACAGATATTTGAGGATTTTTAAGCACCAGTCCATGTAAAAAGCATGCAGGAGGTGATTACTCCATATAAAAAACCCACCAAACTTAAACTTGTTTTAAGTCAGGGGTTGTTCCTGTATACATAACTATCCTTTGTTTTCCATTTGAGCCATGTACTTTCAAAATGACAAAGACTGTTATTTGTAAAAGTTATCGTTCTTTATATAAATGTATGATTTTTTTTTGAAAGTACAAGCCTTGACTGAGAAACGGTTGTAATCGTGTTATCATATTAGGTATGAAATCTTAAAAAAATAACTACAGATTGGTGGGTTTTCCACACCAGGTATCACATCATCATTGATATTGCATGAATTTTATAAAGCATCAATTAGTAACCAAACGATTTCAGGATCAGTAGACCCCATTCTAGTGTCTGCATATATTGACCTAAAAATACTGAACTCACATAAAACTGATAATGATTATTTATTTATCAGTATTTACAACACAAGCAAATGTATACTGGTAAATGTATTTAAAAAAATGAATAATTTAAAAAAATTAAATAAAAACCAAAAAAATAAACCTCTTTTCTAACTCTTCCAATCCTTCCTACACCATTTCATTAGTTATCTGGAATATCTACGCACAAGTGGTGTGATATAAATTTATGATGTTATTATAAATTTGAAGTGTTGTTTATTACATGTACGTATATTTAGATATTTCCTACATTGCCAACACTGTTTTTGTTGATGAAGCTATTCTTTTTTACATTTGAAGTTATTTTTATATTAATAAATCAATTAGAACAAAGAAATAAGTGTAGATAAACTACGCACATTTTTCTCTGGACTCCAATTTGAAGTTGAAAATCGGAAATTCCAGTGAGTTAATACTGCGTCTAGCAGAAACTGATTATAAACCTAGCTAGCACAGATGTTTTGCAGCTATCTGTATACTGAGTTCAAGCATAATAAATGGACAGGTATAGTCACGCTTCTCAAAAATGTTGCAATGGCCGAATACCTAAAGTAAGAAAGAAATTGTATTTGGATATGGAATGGTGTAAGGAATAAACGATGGTCTGTTACAATTGTGTGCATTCGCATGTTACGTCAGGATAAGAAAGATTAAAATTACTAGATGCAAAGCCTTTTAAAATTATTAATGGAATTCAAGAATAAAAGGGAAAAATGACACGTGGCACGATTGTTGTCTATGAGTCAGTCATAAATACGTATACATTATAAACATCCACTCTTTAAGGCAAGCTGTAAACTGCCCAAAATAAACTGTGACGATATTCAAATTTGAAAAGACAATCGGTCAGTTAAGTATAGAATGTAAAAAATAAGAAACACTTAAACTTGGGACGAGCACATGACATGCGGCGGGATAAGACATGTTTGTGGGCACTCAACCTTCTACCCTCCTCCCCCCCCTTGAGAAAGTGGTGAAACAAAACGACAAAAATTCAAAAAATTCTCGAAAATTCAACTGCCTCACATTTTAATTTTTAACTTGATGCATAGAACGCAGTAAATTGCAAATACAACAAGAGAAAACATGATGTAACAACCTATTTCCGACAGATTGTTTAAAATCCAAAGGCTATGGATAACATGCCTGGTTCAAATAACTTAAGACATCAATCAAAACATATCCGGCTTGATTCATTGTAAAATATCTTTAATAGCAAAGGAAGACAAGGCATTGTACTTAAACTCAAAAAGTATCGACAGCCTGTAGCACAAAAAAGTAACGAAATATTGTCTAAATTAGTTTGATGAAAATTATTAAGAAAAGAGTCAATGTTCATTCCAAAGAACACCACGATATGGCTGAAATACTGCCGACGAGGCGTAAAACACCAATCAATCAATCAATCCAAAGAACACAATATTAAAGATCTTAAAAAGTCCTATAAAGACACCACTATGTATAAGTTACTTTAAGTAACTGGTATGTCCTAAGCGGTTGTGTTAAATGAACGAGCTATATTAAAAAAAATCCATAAAAGTGTTGGTGAATATGTTTTTATTGTAACAAAATCCTTGACTAAATAATTTGCTGGTAATACTATGACTACGTTTATTTTACTAAAAATATCGCTGCATTTACGGGTAAACAAAATAGGTTGAAAAATATATACACCTTATGAAGGAGACAAGGGGACGTCCCCGTCAAGGAAGGAATAGTGTACAATAGTGTTGATTTTACCATGTGAAACAGAAACATTTAAATAAAAAAGGGCAGTGCTGTTGTCCTGATTAGCTTTATTCAAGTAAGTAAGTTCTCTTGTATAAATGGTATTGACGTATCTGATGAAGACCGGATTATTATATGCAAATATATCGACAAGATAGTCGTAATGTGATAATAAATTTATCTATTAAATCGGTCTTTGTACATTGTTTTTGAGTTTGTCCATAAACTAGGATTCATTACAGTAAAGGAATAAATCTGCAATTAAAGACCATAATTATTCCTACAAATCGTCTCCAAACTTAAGACCTTTTCACAAAAGGTCGTAAGTGTTAGGAGTGATCGGAACTTGCATACGTTATACAAGACCTACGTGTAGTCGTTGTTGTCAAGATGAAAAAAAAACTGAATATATCATCTCATCACAAATCCAGTAAATGTATCGTTTGTAGTAATATAAAAATAGGCGATGTGGCATGATTATGCACGAGGCAGCCATCCACCAAAAGACAGTAGAATTTAAACTTTTTTTATTCGAGAAGAAAGCCCGGTCACTGTTAAGAAAATGTGTTTTGATCTGTTTTAGCAAATGCCCACGCTTTGAAATATGATCTTTCAGATAAGTCCAGACTTAAATACCTAAACGATAAATAATAAAAATTAAAACACAGACAAGCATACAAACTTCAAACTAAAAGAACATAGGATAAGAATCTGGGAATCATATTAAGAGTATAAAGTTCCCTTGTTATGTAACAGAAATTTTTAGTATAAAACCGTGTCTTTCTGGTAGATCTGCTAAATATATATAGAGCATGAGTAAAAATCGAATAGCTGTTCAAAGCCGAAGAGATAATTTGAGATATATATAAATGTTATACAGGCATTAATAAATTAACTGTCACAGTTGATACATACGTTGTGACATGCAGAAAAAAATCACTAAGAAATTTGTTCAAAGGGGTTTTACTGTTTTGGTTGTTGTTTTGGGTACATGTGTCTTCTGGGTACTTTGTCAGCCAGTTGATGCTTTACCCATCTATTTGTTTTGTGTCTGAATGCAAATAACAATTGGTTAATAATTGGGAACATAATCCACATCGGTAATCAAAAGAAATTTCTTGTAATATAAAATACTTCGAAACAAACTTGAAAAGGAATGGTTGCTAACCTTGTTACTCGGAAAATAGATATAATAATGGCTCCTTATGTTCCGGATAACAATGTTCCGTAACTTAATTACTGACTTTACCTTGGTTTTCAGGGTAATATATTAACTTCGGTATTCTTGAATTTAATGCAATTCATAGTACTAATGAGGGCTTCATCGATTGTAACATTAAATATAAATGGAAGGGTAATAGTAGTTTTAGAGTGTCTTAATGATTTAGTATTAGTGTTGGGCAATCACATCGTGTTATTTATCTGACCAAGTTTTATCTAACATACAGCAGAGACGAACAATATCCTTAACATTGGAACCGTCAGATAATTACAAAAGACAACACCGGATATAGCGTTAGAAGTAACAAGGCTTTGTTCATCATCGTTCAAACATTCATTCCGCGTTTTATTTCTCAAAAGACCGTTTATGAAATATCTCTTTGCAGATTTAGGAAAAGTAGTGACTAATTTATCACCAAATAACAAACGGTTTGATTTTCCGCTATCAGACTTTGCGGTATATGGACTTATTGATAATAGCGAAAGGAAAAATAATTGATTTAGCCCCACTAACAGAAATACTGAAAAGCGCTATACGCTTGTTTAAACACTTTCTGCTTGGCAAGATATTATAAGGGTTCCCACTATGGCAGCCAATTAACTAGAGTAAACATGATTTCATTTGTTTTAAATTTCACAGATAAAACAATCATCTGACTTACAAGGATAGATTCGAGAGAAAAAAATCAATTGTCGATGCAGAGAATGTGACAAAACCTTTCTTTTCCTGGAGTATATTGAGACATTGGATAGTTGGTTATCTATTAGTTTTTGATGAATCTATGACCTGTTTGATATTAATCTTCCAGCTGGATATTGTTTCCCGATCCTAACAATATGGAAGGATCTTTGACGCAATTGTCAGCAATGATACAAAAGACAATAACAGCAAATACCGGGATTTAAACATGAACAAAGTTAAGTTTTTTATATTAATCTTTTTAATTTATGGATGTGAAACAACAAAACCGAATGTTACGATTGCAGCAATTTTTGATCTTCCATATTATGACCATTTTAGCAGAATATTTTTCAGTTATATTTCAGAAAATGTTAACAATGATGTTTCGTTACATGGAATTGCAATTGACTCCAGGGATAACATTGAAGGAACTCTAAAAGGAATATGTTCTTTATTCAAAGATAATAATGTTGTTGCATTTATTGTCATAGGATCAACCGAAACTCTTCATTCCGTGAGTTTAGTGACCACACCATTGAATATTCCAGTTTTGAGTTATAATACAGATAAAAATGTCCTAATGCCAAAGGTAAGATGTGCTTCGATATTGATTTCAATTATTTTTAACCTGATTTTTCAGGTAATTAAACAATCTTTTTATAAGATTTGAACGCAGATTCAATTTAATTACATTTTATCAGTTTCTCGTTGCGAATAATTTCAACAAACGTGGGTCGACAGCTGTTGCGTTTTTTTTTCTTTGATCGTTAATGTATTGAGAAAATGTCACACAAGTCATAAGTTCGATTAAAAAATTGAACAAACACAAAAACTGCTTTTGAACCATTCCGATTAATGAATTTTTATCATCAGGTACATTGTAAGCTTGTAAGTCGTGACTAAGAATAAAATACCAGATTCTCATCAAAAAATTGCAAAATAGCCTTTGAGTACATACATGCTCACAAAAACATATAAAATTTCGTTTATATATTTCTTAAAAGCTTAATTTTAATAACCTTTTTGGTGCTTAGTAAATTCAAATTCCCCATTCTATATTTCACTAAAATTTCATATTTAAAATTTATGGCCATCTTGTACCAACATGCACTGCTGAATTCCAGTTGCCTAATTGGCTTTTTATTTTCATCGCCTTTGATGCAAATGAAATGATAATATCGTCCTCGGTCGACAGGAAACAGGTTTTAGCTTGCCATAGAGATTCCAGGAGTCATTAACCTAATGCTAATTTCCACAATTACGCAAAGTGTACCAATTTACAATGTCATTTTCAAGAATAAACGGTTTTATATGAATTATATGTAAATTACTATTCGTTAAATACATAAAAATGCAAATAGAATATGCTATCTAAAACTTTGTTTTCTAATCAAAATTTCATTCTTGTACTTATTTCCTTTACAAACTCCAGATTTCCGTTTTGTTGAGTTTTAGAAAGAAAAAAGAAATAATTAACATGTTCTTTTACCACGATATGCAAACTACATTCTAAATCAATTACTTAGACAAAATACAAGAAATGAATGCATTTCACAATTCTGAACTTAAATGTAAGGATAATGATGCTTTATGAAATTCTTTATCGTCAGTAATGTCGGTACATGTTTTCATATCAATGTGTGTGTGTGTGTGTGTTGGTTTAAAGACTTTTCTTACAATACTGGACATCGCAATATAATGTTATGAATAAAATAAACAAAATTAGGAGCATATTATTTAACCATAGGGCTCTAGTGCAATAAGTAGGCAAATCAAGAGCCATTGACGAAGCGAGTAAAAGGACAGACAGGACTATGGCCAAAAAAGAGCAAACAGAGAGAGAACAATAGCACAGAAAATAATAAACAGAAAAATAAAAATTAAGAACGTTCGCTGCTCAAGTTCAGCCATTTTGGTAAGATTTTCGAACTCCTCTCATTTTCTCAATTTCTTAGTATTAATATTTTTTACCCACTGACCCCCACTTTTCTTTTCACAGTTTCATTACACACACTAAAATTGTTTTTTTTAGAAATTTTTAAGAATTCTTGTTATTTCTTCTTGGGTTATAATTGACAGAACCTACTTAGACAAAACCTATGAAAAATCAAGAAAAACCTCATTTCCCGTGAAATTTCCAAATGCTTATAATTCAAAAAACAAAGCACACTGACCCATGATTTGTTCAGCTTATTATGTTGAAACATTAATATTCTTAAAAGCTATCATAGTTATTTGAAAACCTTGTTATTTCCAAAGAGAGTAGCGAACGTCTTTAAATAACACTTACCCCATAAAAACAAAGTTCATGAAAGGCACCAGCTTCTGCTCCACAATGGGGTCCATCGTGTAATTCGTATTCAAACTCGGTTATTAGTCATACTTTGTGTAAAGTAACAAATGTTTAAAAACTGGGGTTAGGGCAGTGGAAAAAAGTTTGTTTTCATTTGCGTTATTGCACGAATATTGAAGAAAACTCTCTCACAGAATATCATTAGCTCGTGCAATGAAATATATTCTACAATTAATTTTCACCCATATTTGTGCAATAAACCTTTCTAACACGTTTAGTAACAATGAGTCGGTAACATTTTCAGTCTATTTTTTCTAAACTAAAACTGCCATTACTGTAAACATTAAATAATTTGAAAATATATTTGGACTGAATAATAAAATGCAATGCCGTGTATTATTTGCTGATACGATCTAATATACTAAACTCCAAATCTGAAGGTAATGCAATATCCGGTCTAGACCGGCATGTCAAATTGTAAAGACTAATCATAAAGATTTTATGGTGCCATTCAAAGTGACAATCAACATATGAAAACAATACTTATTTCCTATTTTCTAGATTTTATATCGAATTTAACAACACTTCACGCGGCGTGGCTTGATCTCTGCAACCAGCAATTGACAAATATTGATTCAGTTGACTTTAAGTTTATGGTTTTTAATCTGCTGTAAGAGTTATTCATTACTGTGTTTATACTTGCATTTGTACCACAGTTATTATGTAATCTACTGCTACCATTTATATATTCCGGTGCGCAAAATGTAATTTATTGAATGAAACAAACTGGAAGATTGCAATTACAGAATCTTCTGTGAAGTAAACGAGTTCATTCCTTTTATGACAACGGTGTTTATTTTATTTGTATGAAACGAAACTTTCCAAATGCCCTTTATTGCATGTAAAATCAGAAATGAATTTGAAAAAAACCGCGTGTACAACATTTTGTTATTGTTGTGCTGTCTCTCTGGCATTTATTCCACATGCTTTCTTCTTTATAACTAAATAAAGAATTTTTATTTTTTTAAGGGCTGTGGGAAGGCAGTGTAAGCCTTCCTGTGCTTAAGGGGTAGACTGTATATCATTTCCGTTTATTGAAGATGTGTTGGGAATGTTTTTTTTTCTCTCTCCTATTTTTACTTAAATATTGATTGTAAATTTGGATCTTGAATGACATCCCATTTGGATTTACGCCCTGCAAACAACGCGGTTTAAAATTGTGTTGAATTTGGCGTAAAGTTATACTTTAGCATTACCAAGTAATCAAAAGCAATTTCAATTTGGACCTCCAATGTTTTGGCTCAAGCAAAACCTGATGAAGGTTCTTCCAGAAAAAGCTATGTAGGCAACTTAGTTCAATTTTTTTTCAAGAAATTATAATTGAGAATAGGTTGCTGTATTTCCCTATTATTTCTTTTCCAAAATAATATACATTTGTTTAGAACGTAAATAGAATAAATCCTTTGCTTTTGCAGTAAAATGTTCATGTGTAAGCTACTTTTCCTGTCAAACAGTAAAGAATTTTTATGGTCTAACTAGTTAGTTCCTGGTGATTAGAAAAGCCCATGAAATGGTTATAACAAAATAAAATAGTTCCTTAATACCTTTGATGATTGCTTGCAAGAAAAATGAACGATTGTAGACAAGTAAGAAAACTGATGCTTGATTTTATCTATCAAAAATGAAATACAATGTTAATCATGGTTCATTAAATGTGTATTATTTTTGGTATTATTTCTGATAGTCTGATGTTGGACAAGAATGTCGCAAAAGACGTGAAAAAGCTGATATCTGATATTTCCAATTCAAGAAAAAGACAATATGAAACAAATGAAAACGCGATCTCTTGCATCAGACCATGCTTTACTTTTTGTAAAATTTAATTGCTTAAATCTACGAAAAAATAAAAATCATGCTTACTTTTTGCAGAAATAAGAGATTTAGAGAAATTTTTGCCTTTCGTTCATTTATTCTAGACTTACAATACTCTTGGGTTGCTGTCTCTCATCTTACATTTTCTTTATATATTCCTATTAATCACCCTTCACCCCTTTGGTCCAGAGTTCTGACTGCTAGCTAGTAACACTCTCGGGTTGCTGTCACCCAACTCGTAATTTATCGCCCTTCTGCTAATTGCCATCTCACATTTCTTTCGTTCATACCTTAGTGGTAATATTTTCGAGTTGCTGTTTTCCAAGTCCATGTCGTAATATTTCTGACTACTAGACCAATAATATTCTCGCTTGTTATGTTAGAACTCACACAATTATTCCCCTCACACTTTAGTAACCATCGCCAATAATTGTCTGCCCAGTTAAGACCATTTGGCCTGTACGATTTTTGGATTTGAGTCACCAAACGCCCATTCGTACACATTTCTAACTACTAGGCCAGTATTTCCCGATTGTTGCCCTCTCCCAACTAAGGTGTTCTACTCTTGACACAACCTTCTCCCACTCCTATTCTCCACCTTCTATCGATTTGTTCAAAGTTCTGACTAATAGATTAGCAATACTTTCGAATTGCTGTCTCCCAACAGCTCAAGACACTTCGCCTGATATTCACAACTTCCATCCCATTTGAACGCAATTTCAACAACTAGAGTGGAAGTACTTTTATGTTGATATCCCATCTCACACCCTCTTTCCATGGTCATATTCTTCACCTCCCATCTCACATCCTCTTTCCTTGGTCATATTCTACACCTCCCATCTCACACCCCCTTTCCATGGTCATATTCTTCACCGCCCCATCTCTCACCCTCTTTCCTTGGTCATATTCTTCACCTCCCATTTCATACCCTCTTTCCATGGTCATATTCTTCACCGCCCCATCTCACACCGTCTTTCCTTGGTCATATTCTTCACCTCCCATTACACAATCTCTTTTCTTGGTAATATTCTTTACTTCCCATCTCACACCATCTTTCCTTGGTCATATTCTTCACCTCCCATGTCACACCCTCTGTCCTTGGTCATATTCTTCACCTCTCATCTCACGCCCTCTTTCCTAAGTCATATTCTTCACCTTCCATCTCTCACTCTCTTTCCTTGGTCACGCTAGAGGCCAAAATAGGAAGATCGGTCATTTTTTCGGTCTCCATCATGATTATGGTGACCGGTGTGAATTATCCATTTCAGAAATGACAATAGAAATCTTTCCACTGTCATAACTACAAATCCTTTCCTGTACCGGTTGTGACTAACATCGATTTTTAATTTACACCAGGTTTGTCTATTCAGTAACACGACGGTGCCACTGGTGCAGAAGGAGTTGCTTACCATTCCGGAGCACCTGAACTCACCCCGGTGTTTGTAGGGTTCGTGTTACTCCAACTTTAGTTTTCAATGTAGTATTGTGTGTTTGCCTTTCGTGTAATTTTGTTGGCCATGGTCTTGTCTGTCTTCTGACTTCACGATTTCTGTTTGCCCCTTTGGTATCTTCGAATTTTTCTAACTAGATGAATCTTTAGGTACATAGATTAGCCAAGTATAAAGATAGCAATCGGGAAATTTTACAAAAAAACACGTTGAAAAGATGTAAACTGTATCACTCAAACATACATTTCACCACCCGAAAATATATAACATCATAAACTCAAACATCTATATCTTTGTTCGTAGAATGCTGTTTTAGAGCTTGTGTATCCTATCGAAAGAAAATGTTGCTTACAAGCAGACCAGTCAACAAAACGGTAAAATAAACATTTTCATGCATTTTCATTTCTTAACAAAATATATATCAAAGATGACCACTAATATTTGTCCATTTTGGTTTTTTTTCTTGACCATAGTTCTTTAAAACAAAGTAAAATCAATTGTAAACCCAATTATTTAAGTATAACTTTCGACTTTATAGCCGCTTTTCTAGAAAAGATCTGGATGTGAGGCGTTTGATTTATTCAAACTTCATTTACAACTTTAAGTGCTCCAAGACTTAGCCAGCTTGGAATAATATACGATATACTTTTCCCTATACTGTAATTAGCCGCTGGGTCTTGGCTTACTGATTAACTGTATTGATGTGTCTGTTACATCAATGGAAATCATTTACAGGTGTCTGTAGATTTATCAACATTGATTCCTAAACTCCGTCTAACATGTTAATAATTGGTATTTAACTGAGGGGTCATTATAAAAGCATACAACACAAGGTTTGATGAAAAGATATATTATTTCGAATTAATTTGTTGGATGATACTGGTTAAAGTATTGTTTTATAAAACGACTAACAAATAAATATATTGTTGAAAACGCTATGATTTTTAAGGCTGTTTTTATCCGACCAAAATCACTGTCCTTTTTTAAAGATTTTTTTTCTCCAAAACTGCATATAATTTTGTTCAGTGAAAATGGAGATGAAATCTTAATCATGTTTTTATAAGACATAGCCCCCCCTTTAGTTAAAGAGTCGTGTCACCACACATGACACCGGACTCTCAAACCTAGTTCAACGACAGGACTAAAACAAAAAACATAGATTTATTACATCTCGGCTGAAGTCAGCAATCAGCACTAAAACATTGCAATGGTCGACACAACAATTTTGTTTGCCTGTACGGAATATCCGTTACTTGGATGAAGTAGGTTTTTCCAGTAGAGCAGAGGTAAACATTTAACGTCTTCTCCCTTTCTCCATCTGGAGGTTGAATTGGTTACCCCGTTGTAAAGCAAATTAGTTTTAAGTTAAAATTTTGGTCTTCATACGTAGACGAAAATCTTCTAGTTCAAAATAAAAATCTTTCAAATAAACTGAATCGACAAATCATCAATTTGAAAATGGGCAATAAAGCAAAAGATGTAGAAACTGCTTACCTTCCGGTCAAGTGAGTTCACCTCGGGTTTCATTTATTGGGGGTGGCAAGGAGGTCCATTAACAGGTTAACTTTATTATTTTGCTTAAAGCAGCTGACAGAAAATATATGGATACAAATTACAGATAACAGTAATTTAAATATGATAACAAAACACAGTGAATTAAAAAAAACGGTCTTTACAGATGACACGATAGCTGACTTTGTGTTTTCTATAGTTAATATAGCATTGGGAGGATCAAGGATTGTGATTTAAAGATGTAAAGAGAAACAATTTTTGCATGGAAGAGCGAGGAGAATTAATTTTTTTTTATTGTTTTATCCACAAATTAAGGTAAATCATATCATATAATTAGGTAGTTTAAAGTCCATTTCAGTTCCTTTAAATGATGGAAAAATGAACCTTGCGAATTCATTTGTAAACAATAACACTAGAAAAGTTGGTTGTACACTCCAAATTATAATAAGTCCGAACCTTGGACTTCATATGTTTTTTCTGTCGAGTCAGTTTTTCGCCTCTCACCTAAAAAACGCGATTTTCAAACTTACTTTGAAATAAATTAAGTTGTGGGTTAACCCATTTTTAGGGAAGTCAATAAATAAATTAAATTAAAAGGTGCATTTGTACATGCGTTCCACTTGAATGCAACTACCTTCAAAATTTGCTTAATCTTGAATTGTAAACTGCAGAAATACTAAAATTTTAATGATACAGATTTGCATAGGCCTAATTTGTTGTTTTTAGGATATATTTCGACATTCATTGTGATATACTGATATTTTCAAGATGTGTTCATTAGAATGATCAAGTAACGACTGGTGTGCTTATAAATTTTTATGCTTATTTGACATGATTAGGTTTCTTAATCCATCCTTAAAATGGACCTGCCCAGCTTAACGGTAAGAAGTCCAGTGTAGAAAACCCACGTGAGAGATCAAAAGTGCATAGTCCAAAGAGACAAGACAAATTTGAAACAAACTAAAAGATAAAACGAAAAAAAGGAACAAAAAATTCTCATAAAGTTATAATGGGAAAAAATATTCAGTTTTTTTTAAAGCAAGTTAATCTTTTACAAAAGCGGAAGTAGAGTAAGAGACATGTCGCCATTATCTTTGTTGTGACCAAAAATGAACAAATTTGGTTGAAAAATAAAGAAGCTGGCGCAAAAGCTATTATTTAAAGGAACTAAAATGGAAATTAGTATACACAAATTGCATTTATTAACTAACGAATATTATGTGTTTCTTTCCATATCAACCCAGATATCTTCCCTAGACTCTAGTATTGGTTGAGGGATAATAACCGGGTCGATACGGAAAATGACATGTAATGGTCAATTTATCACATATTTCTCACAACTTGTTTTATTTAATGCATTATTTTTTGTAAATACAAATATAATGAACAAAAATCAACAAAATAATTGTTATGAGTACTAGCCTTTGCTCATATCGATCCTTAGTCTTAAAGTACAGTCGTAAACTACGGTAACATGACATCATAATTTTCTCTGATAACACGCTCAGACCAATATATAAATGTCATATCAGCCCGGAACGCAAAATAACCTTAATGAAATTTGTGCCATATTAGACATGCAGTAAAAACTAATCACCGTTAAATATGGCTTTCGTCTGAGATGTTTTTTTTCGAGTGTATTATATATTTAAAATTTTATCAAGTTATACAACTCCCCGAATTTTCTAAAAATGTGATAATTAATAAAATATATAAATGTAAAAAAAATGTATGAGAAAATAAATGCCGCAATAGTGACTATTAACTGCTTACAGACTAAATAAACATCGTAAAGAAATTCTGAAGTAAAAGAAGGGAACGGTCACACAGGTTGAGAAACATAGTGAAAAGAGGCGAATAAATTTTTTGGTTGATACAGGCATTTTTAAAAAACCTTTATTATCATTTTTCTAATTGGTATGTGCTTTTCACGCCATTTAAACGGGTTTTTAAAAAGTGATTTCAAATATGCGTACACTGGAAATATTGTTTTTTTAGGGTGAGATAGTCGGTTAATGTTAAAGAATGTTCGCTTTTTCCTTGCCTCTTCGAGGAAATATTCTGGATCCTAAGGCCGTACGTTCACGTAGGTTTTTATTCTTTGTTCTGTTAATTGGTGCATTTCTTAAGTTACATAAAACCAGTCATAACATTTACTTGTTCTGATAAGAAAAATTCGTGACACACGAGGTATACGCAGATGACATCTTTATTAATTCCGATATCCAATACACGGGCTGTAAAGACGATAATTAAATAAGAAAAAATCATAAGTCAGTCGACAGATTTCCGATAAAAAACTGACCATAGTTAATATTAAATAAGAAATAATGCTTGGTTAGTGTTCCTAAGCCATTCTGTCAGTCTAAAGATTTCTATGATATTATCAGTAACTTGATTGCGAGAAACCGAAGAAGTCACGCGAACGTCTAATTTTATCATCTGCATGGTAAACCCGTTTCTGACTGACGTTATCGTGTGATACAACTAATTTGAGTCAATATTTTGCAAGAATTGGGTATTATCTAATTAACAAAGTTGAAGTGATGTTTTTTAAAAATAAGTATTGATCTAGAGAGTTGGAACGACAGTGATAACAGGAAAATAATTATAAATTAATTACATGTATGAAATTTACAAAACGTCGATCACCATGAACAATGATATTTTTCTTAAAACAATACATCTGTCAATCAAGTAAACATAAAGCTTAAATCGTATTCAATGTCAATTTATATGAGGGGACCCAATTTTTAAAATATTTTGGTCAGATTTGTACATATTTTGAAATAATGTGTAATCAATAATATTTTTCTAGTTTTTTTCCCTGTAACTCTATGATATAAATTAGCAAAAGTGCATTAAATTGTGGGTTAATGGATATTTTTTTAACCTTCATCGGATACGCTCGGGTCCAAATATTGGAAAACATTCGCAGAGCTGTTCCAACCACATTACAGAAATTATGTGTTAGGACTTATCGGACCAAGTAATTTGATGTAGATTATAAGAATTAACAATGTTGGAAAGATACAATCTCCGAAACAGAGAGTATAGTACTTCCTTCGTCAGACGCATACATCTCTGCCATACATGTTCCGACATTTATTGCCTGGATTGTGACGTCAAAATAGTTTTGACATCAAGAAATTATTGCGTCACAAGCAGATATGACCGCCATGAGAGGAAGCTCATAAAATGGCGTCTCACGTATGGCAGAGTCGACTACTGGA
>JAULBM010000001.1:968622-993202 GCA_032357055.1 Geukensia granosissima
ATAGGAACGGATTTGTATTCATGACAGTCGGAAGATATCCATTGTCATCTGTGAAATGGATATTTCGTACCGGTCAATCAAATCATGATGGCGACCGAAAAACTTCCGTAGTGATGACTCTAATATTTCCCTGAGAAACCCTTGGCTCAGTAGCAGTCTAGTCAGCTGCAACCCTCTATGTCTATGACTGATATAGCATTTTAGAAAAAAAAATCAACAATCAAGGAATTGGGGGAACGTGGATTTGACGTGTTCTCACTGGTCATGGAAACATTTTTTCTGCATACATCTTTACCTGATTGAATTTTAATAAGTTGTTAAATTCAAAAACTACATTTTATTTCTGTTTTAATTTTATTTCATCATCAACGAAATATTTTGCGAAACCAGTTTTGGTTAAACTTTGATTTGAACGAAGCCTTATGGTTTCATAGATGAACAACATACCCAAGCAAAAAACCTAGGAAGTCTATGGTCAAACCCACGTTTATACCATGGTTTGCCTTTTAAAGCACTCACAGGGCAAACTCACATCCTAATACATTGATACATCCAAAGAATAGACACAACAAATCGCGAAGAACTCTGTTGTGTTTATTTCTGAATTGCTCTGGGAAAGAGTGTTTTTGAAAGATGATGGTTGTGCATTAAACTGCTCAGATAATAGAATTATGCATTTGATCTTTAATCGTCGATTGTCTCCTTATATTGAATTTAGTTCATTAATTTATTTCAACACAGCGTACTAATACCTAAATATGATTAAATGAAATTGCATATTTTTGTAAATTTATAGGGGTACCCAACACCATCGCGAAAATGAATTCCACTCGTTTAATTTTCTTTATATTTTGTTTAGACATTTACTTTGATGAAAGAATGGAAAACATGAAAATATTAAGAAATTTGAACCACACATTTCTCTGGAATTATTTCAATAGATATATAGTAATTTCATCATGAAAAATTTTGATCACTGAGATGCATTAATTTTAATATAAAATGATACTTGATTAAAACGTTAAGATGATCTTACAGAGTTATTTCCCTTAGGTGTTGTGTACCCCCTTAAATCTGTTTTAATTTTACTGAATTAAATGCTAGTAATTTAGGTTACATTTCATTAACAATCAGAATATTCAACCGTCGATATTTTTTGCTTACATGTACTTGTTTCTATCGTATTTAAACTAACAGGTTAATCATTAAAAGTACATAACTCCACTTAACTTTGATCAAGAGTTTAACAAGAAAGACTACAGGTGGAATGTCTAATCAAAGTTTTGCTCTTTATGTTTATTGTTCTGTTAAAGAAAATTCGTCTGAACTTGTATATATTTAATAGTTCGCTTTCGATTTTGCACTGTACTTGTACAAACAAACAAGTCTTACTTGTGTAAATGGAATGCATGCCATCAATACCTACAAGTACAACAAACCTAGTTCATATCAGATGAAAGTAGTTTTCTTAGCTGTTTGAAGAGCCGTTGCTCTCAGGTAGGTAGTCTTCTAAAGTTCAACAATTAACCATATGGTCGGCAAAGAGAGTAAACTATTAATTTAGTCTATATTTCGAATTATAGAATTTTTTTAAAGAGAATAAAGATCAAACGGTAGCCATACTATCATTGCTCTTAAGTTTTTATTAACTCTTTGTTTGTTCAAAAATGAAACATTGATGTTGATGAATACCGATATTGAAGAGAATAAAAAATGAAAAAGTTGATGTTTAATATTTAAAAATGTGGGTGAAATATACCTGAGAACACTACAGAACCTGATCTAGTAATAACATTGAGATCTATTCACTTGCTGAGGTAGAAAAACTGCATTTTTGCATTAAAATTACTAGTAATTACTAAAGTTTCAGCAGTTAGTAAAGTAACTGTTCTAAAATTTCCTCAACCATGTGGGCTGTTTTCCTCGTCTGAATGTTAACAGATTTGCATTAGATTGTGTTTTGGTGTTTCAAATTACAGTCCTATCTGAAAACAGTTTAGAAATGCACATTTACATAATTGAGAACTCTTCATAAAGTTCATTTTAAATAGGCAAAATAAATGAAAGACTAGTCAGTGTGTAACTAAGACAAACCGTAGATAGAAAACTTTTTTTTTTCTGAACATGATATCACACTCTTTGACAACCGAGTAATACGACAGGTGCCACAAGTGGAACAAAATTTCTTACTCTCTTCCGCGTCCTCTTTCTGTTATGTAAGCGTTTTTCTCGTTTTCTGTGAAGTTTTCCTCTTTTAGTCCTTTCTGTTCTTTTGATCGTGATCGATTTATGTTTGTCCTTTTGATATCTTCTAATTACTTCATAGTATAGCGTGCTCTAGTTACGAAATTGTTAGCCAATCGTATTAACCTGTATTGGATTGATGACAATATAGTACGGCTCCGGTCGTTTTCAATATTATGGCGCTTATAAGCAAATAATAAATACTTTAGTTTCATTATTTGATAAAAATAATTTCAGTCTCATTTTCCTGAAGAATTTCGTCTTCCTTCACAAAAATTAAAATATGATGATATTCAAATGTAACAACCATAGTTCAAATACGTATACAATGTAGAACAAGGAACATTCAAACTTAAAAACAATGTCATCCACTGGATTTCAGATTCCTGGTTTATGACAGGCACTTTAAGTATGTGGCGATGAGATGATTGTGAGTACTCAACCCTGCCGGAGCACCTGAACACACCCTAGTTTTGTAGGGTTCATGTTACCCCAGATTTAGTTTTAAGTGTTGTGTGTTCTGTGTTTGTCTTTCGTTTCTTTTTGTTGGCCATTGTCTTGTCTGTCTTCCGACTTAACGATTTCTGTCTGCCCCTTTGGTATCCTCGAATTCCTTTTCCTCTCCCTAACACGGGACACTGTTGTGACAAAACGATATAAACAAAACCAACAGCAAAAGATTTTACTTTTTATAGTACATACTGTAAAATAAATAAAACAAGACAACCAGATGAACCTTCTTTGAAAAAAGTATTCCTGTTTCTGACACAGTTGATAACAATTCTGGTTACCTTACATGAAAGCTAAGACATTTATCAAAACATAACCGACTGGTTTAAGTTTATAAATACCTTAAATTAACAAAGAAAACAAGGCATTGTGCAGGTGCCAAAAATAAGAACAGCACGCAGGACAACAATTTACGAAAAAATGACTGTTATTAGTTTTCATGTTCATTCTGAGCGTCAATGTTGATACAAAAAAGACAATATTCAAAGATCTTAATCAAGTCCCATCCGGTTGTTTTTAATTTAACGGACTTATTTACAAAATTTCCATAAAAGTTTCTGTGATATCCTGTTTTTTATCAATTTTCTGCAGGCGCAATCAAACTTTAAAATAATATCCCTATATTAATGATATAATTTGGTAAATATTTAAACTAAGGTGCTAAGGAAATCCTTGATTCAATCATTTGCTGGTAATAAAAAGATTACGTTAATTAACACTGAAACGTCGTTGTACACATAGGAAACCGGATAAGTTGAGAAATACATTGACCATATGAAAAAGCCAAAGGGACGTCCCTGTCAAGGAAGAGCAAATTTACAAGACCTGGTCTTCAAGGTATATCATAGTAGAAACGAGGTTAAATAAACAGTTAAAGTTTGTTAAGATAGCTTTTAACACACATGAGAAAGCGAGAGTAAACCGACAGGGTCAGACAAAAGAAGACAAGTCAATAGACCTGGCAAACTCTATAACCAGAGCAAGACCACCCGACACATATCATAAACGAAAAAAATATCATCGATGCAGACCCTAGCCAAAAAAATTGGAAGCTGGTAGGGTAAGTTTTCCTGCTAAGACACTCGGTGCATTTTCCAATCCGGTTAATGCTAAACCAAGGTAAGAGGTTAGGTTGTTGTGCAATTGCTTTAAGATGAGGATATAACAACCAGCCAGCCTCCAGCCATATAAGTGAACAGCTCGTTTAGGTGTTTCAACATCATTTTAAAAGAAGAGATTCGCCTTTATATAGAAATCGAATATTCCAAATCGACCAATAAACTTGAAATGTCGACCGTAAATTGTCTTGATTGATGGCTTCAGCAAACTAAAAAGAAATAAGGGGTCCACTACTCTCTTTTACCATCTGCAGAACAAAAGAGTCTTTTCCGTATTGTCAGGGATGACCCCTTTCATAGTCATTTACCAGTTCATTAAAAATGAACAAATTTTATAATTCTTATAAAACTTTAAAATGTTTTTAAGGAGACAATATAAACGGACTAAGATCAACACCTCGAACAGAACAAGCCAATCTATAGAACAGATTAGTCATTGGAGAGATCCTAAGTTTAGAACTTTAACAGATTAAGACAAACTCGTTACAAACATAATGGCAAAACAAAATGTTAAAGGAGAGCTGCTCGGACTCCAGGAACAAACAAGAAAATGGTTAAATGAACTAAACCAAACAAAACTAATTATCATGACACGGGCAATTTTAAATTGTAAGATACGTCACAAAAAATCAATCTTTATAGCTATAGACTATTTTTTTAAGAACGGCGCATACTCGGTTATTTTGTTTTTGATTTTGAAACCTTTTGAGATTGCTCGACGCCTTTTTTTATTATGTCAATCGAATATGTTTACATTGATATAATTGAGAACGATTATTAACTTAAAAAATGTAATTAATTAACGTACAGATGTATCTAGTATGTGTTTCAGGTTTAAAACGTGATACCACCGCATTTTCAAAATGCAGAATTACTCCTTAAATTTACGTATGTTCTTCATTAATAGATTAAAAGGTTAACACCACACTGTTGTTTATTGATATGAACTGTTCAAATACCTGCAACTGTTCTTACCTTATAATTATCACAATTATTGACATATTGCTTTGGGTTCAATGTAAACATCATTAAAGATGGAGAAGACTGTTTCCAATCCCTTAAATTGGGCCTAATTAAGAAAATAAGATAGTTTTGAAATACCAAAATGTCGTTCTCCGTCCTAGGTTAAATTTTTGTACAAAAGAGTGTAAAAATAACATATAAATCGATTTAAAAATAAATAAAAAAAAAGTAGTTGTCTAAGTCGACAAATTGATCAGAGGTCACTATTTGAAATTCGCATTAATATACCATATCAAAGGAAGACGCGAAAGAAAACTGAAGGGTCACTAATTTATTCAACATTGTTAAAATTTTATTTTAAAATAAAGAATGTGTCGATTCGTCTGTTGGTGAACCAGAGGTTCCCGAGGGTATTTACCAGCCCAGTTGTCAGTCTTGTCTGACATGAGATTTATCAAACAATGTTTTACAGATGCTTAAATTCTAAAACACTGAAAATACGGAAAGACCTCGAACAGAAATGCACTAAGTAGTTGTCCTTGCCGTCGGATTTGGCTTCCCATTTCTATTTGTTTGGTTTTGTGTGCTTCTTTTGCTATATTTGAATCTTTGACTTCCAATGCTTCGGTTCTAATGCTACTGATGAGAGGTTACTCCTTGAAATGTACATATAGCATACTAAATTTTCCATATTTATTTAACATTGGTAATTTTGTAAATTGGTGAACCAGAGGTCCACTATGGTATAAATTCTATACCATTCTATATTATATACTCCTAAAATAACGAATAAAATTTCATCCTTTGTAATACAAATGGAAGATATCTTTCCCGCATGATTTGGCTGTTTTTTTCGGCTTTAACTGGACATGGTACTAGTACTTCATTTTACAATGATTTGATCATTGCTCCGATAATGAGGAGATGTGATAAAATATGCACATCTCCTTATTGTCAGAGCTTTAAATTTTGTTGATTTGGCTTTGAATGAATTACTTAACTGCAGGGAAATGACAAAGGTGCACAATTGCCAATCTTCAAATGTCTATTTAAGCGACAAAATACCGTTTTTTAAAAATCGGTAAACATTGTTAAATGACGAAACAATTAAAGATATTTACTTACAAATCTTAAATGCTTAATTAGGAATTAAGCAGTGCATAAACCAGATGACAAATGATCCAAAAGATACTTCTCTAATGAATGCTCGTAGTTATTGATAGCAAGCTCAGTGTGAGATTCCTGATGATAGGAAACCAAGCCGCTTAACCTAAGATGTCATCAAAAGTCCGACAGTTTTTCACTGTGTTCTCAATAAACATGCGGAAAGACCAGATGGATCTCATGCCAAATTTATTAATATATGTTTAATGGAGCGATACGTGTATTAATATCTGTACAAACAAAAACCAGTTTAAATGTTCTGACTATAAGGTCGATCCTGTACACTTTATGAATAAGTTTGTTTAACGGAACAGTGAGAGTCAATGGGTCTTTTAAAATTCTTATGCATTATATGTATTGACTCCATATAATGTATGATGTGAAATTCCTTCTCGTATCAAAATTTCACATTTGCAGCCGAATTTCTATATCAAATATTTGTAACGCTTATAAAATATCTCGAAAATCTCGAGAAGCAGTGATATATGTATCCCTGCTGCAAAATATCTTTAAGTTTCTAACAGTTAATAGCTTACAACTTTAAAACTGTAAATTGTAAACTCGTCGGACCTTCCACATAAATAAAATGATAACCATATATGAGAAGGTGAAAATCAAGCTCAAATTTTTTACCTGTCTACAAAAATTGAATAAGAAGTTTTCTATTTAAACGATATTATTGATTTATGTGAAGTTTGGAAAGACCCTTAAATGTTACAAGAGCATGCGATAATAATTATTTGTTTCTGTTTCTCATTTAGCAAATGAAAACTACAATTTTATATCTTCTGTATTTTTGTACATATCAATTGTGCCTCTGCAACGAAATTTCTCAGAAAACATTCTTGCTATATTAATCACTAAAAAGGCTTAACATTTACCAGTTAAAAACGACCAAGTAAAAAGAAGACGTGCTTTAGTCTTAAATTAATATCATATTGGCCTGTGAAATTCTTGGCTCATCCTTGGTTTTAGTTTTAAAGATTTGTTATTGCTTTGTGGATAAAATTACATTAGTGTATGCACAAACAAATTTTGGATGATTTCTTCAAATATTTTCAAATGATAAAGTACAACTGAAGTCGTCTCTGTAGAGTTTAAATTTCATCTAAATTAATAAATTTCAGTTGATTTAATTTATGAGAAATCCACACGAATGTTTTAACGAATAACAGCATATTATATAACCAAATTGAAAATCAAGATGTTAAATTACGTAAATCCTCGTGGCGTACAAAATACCTCCTTTATATCTTAATATTGAACATGTTAAAAACATATTTCCTATATCATATATATCGTTTTGCATGTACCAAGGCAGAAGTCGAGGTTAATTATTTATTGGATTTTGTCTTTCACACTGTTTTTTGTATTTATATTATATAACTTGCTTAATGTTGCGTACACACATTTTATTTGTTTGGGGCGATTTAAAGCTCATCTTAAGGAATAAGATTCCAACGTTGTTAAGCCTTAAGGGGCTTTCTAGATTTAAAAATTTCCTCTTTTTTACGGAGATGGACTATGGTTTACATATCTTCTCCTTTAATATTTATATCTAGCTCTAGTTCTAGCCGTGATAATAATAGACAAAATCTGTCAAATAAAAGTATTATTACTCTTCATGCATCAGAATATTTCATTAGAATTTCAATTCTACTTTTTTTTTCATCTTTGTAAGGACAGATAGTGTTGTTATAATATGTGAATGCATATTAAACGCTTATCCATGCAATATGCCTGCAAAAGGTGGTCTTTAATATATCATGTGATAATTAATGGGCGGGGTTTTCTCACTTTGATTTACAATAAGGTAAACATTCAGAGTAATAATAACAAAAATAGTGTGTAATCCATGTAATATGCCAAAATATGTCCCAAGGTTAGAAGGTATAATGCACGCCACTCGTGCATTATACCTTCTAACCTTGGGACATATTTTGGCATATTACACGGAAAACACAATAAAATTGTATAAATAGCACAATCACCTTGCAGAACGTGGATAACTAAATGACATAGTTCGATTCTTTCAAACAACGTTGAAAAACAGTTTAATAAATGTATCTTCTTTTGGTAATTTTATATTGTTATTTCATTATAAATTTTAAACAGTAAATTTTCCTCCAGAAAATGCCATTAACATATGAAATTTTTAATAATACCAGACATTGTGAGTAAAAAATTGTGTATGGTATCATAACCAAACATAGTTAGTACTTCTATTTGCATTACAACGTGAATCCGTTCTAGAAAAATGTTTTTCATCGATCAGTCGTTAAAGTGTTCTATTTTCTACCAATAAGTTATGAGCACTAGGTCAGAATATAAACACATATTATGATACAGGAAACAGATACGGAGTTGAAATTCAATTATTTTTAGCTTTATAAAGTGTTGATTGAACTGACTTATATTTATCATTCCTTATATCTTGGAAATACTTAATTTACTGCAGTATCGGGTTCGTTTTACGAGTAATTGCTTTTTGACGATATCAGTGTTATTATCATCACATCATTCATCATAACTATGACCATTGCATACAGAATCAAAAGCTCACTAGCAACTTTGAGTTAGCTTTCTCTTCTAATAATCGTTGTTCAAAACTTAAAGCATGTTGTTTTCATTTTCTTTAAATGATTGATTAATAATTCACAAGTTTTATTATAGCTAGTGTGATTGTCTGTACATGTACTAAGAATTTTTAATTATCGCTTTGTTACCTGAATCCTTAATAATTTTTCCAGCCAAATCTTAGAATCGTTTGGCCGACGATCAACATTGAATGTCCAATGGCTCTTTCAATCAAGATTAGCAACACAAAAAACATTTTTCGTAGCAAAACATCAGAAAGGAATATAAGGCATTTACAGCTGGACTCTTTTAGGGGGAAGTGATTGCCAGATTTGGTTATCGGACACAAATTTGTTCGCCACGGACAGAAATTGTTTCTGTACGTAGAGCTACTACCAGATTATTTTGCTGGACTTTAAATATATACTATTTTGGATGATTTATTTTATTTTTTAAGGCCATCATGTCCAATGAACGTGTCATTTAATCAAACGTTTAAAGATTGTCCAAATGCAAAATCATAATAGTTATTCTAACTTACCTTATACTAATGCATTTCAGAAAGTTGTCATACACTCAAGCAAGAAATTCCCCAAGACATGGTCATAAAAGTATTTTGTTTGATTTTGCACAATATTTTTTTTTCAGTTTGAACGTCTTTTGTGTAACGTAAACAGAACATTCCTAGCAACAAAATTTCCACATGATTTTGATAAATAATATTTTGGAATGTGGACAAAATCCTGATATGGAAAATATTACGTTTGAAGTGTTTCTAAAGACAAAATTAAATAATTAAAAGACGGGAATAATTTAAAGAAGGAAAAAACAGACACTTTCGTTTGTTTCATCCAAACAAGCCTTCATGTGTTTTTTTTAGGGTTAAAGATATTAACTTCGTTAAAATATTCAGTTTTCAAATAAATAATATATTTCTTCAAAACGGCAAAAAGATGATTGAAATTTTTCTATTGCATGTTCCATTCTAGATGAATACTAGCAAAATGTAATTTATGAAATGTACATTGATGCTGCTAGTGTTACGTCTAGACACATCATAGGTACATTTCTCAACATTTGATTTTGTATAAGCCGCTTCCCGATGATTACCGATCTTAATCAACATTTGTTATAAAATATATACATATTCCTCAAAATGTCAATTCTCACTGAAGTCGTAAAAGGACATGAAAAATGGCCCCAAGTGTCTCAAGACATCTTGAGTTAAAAAAATCTAACACTTGTCATTTGCTTTGAACTAAAACGGTAACAAAAATGTGAAAGATAGCTACAAGATAAAAAATAAAATTTCAACATTTAAAATCAACAGTTGATTGTTGGTTGCTTCACAATATTAAAGGTCAAGATCAAGTTATCAAACAAGAAACCATACAAAAAGGGGTATCAGAAGGGGGAATTGTCTTACCAAATTATGCCAAATTGAGACTATTTGGACAGAGCCGGGAAATTGAGAAAGAGTAATTGGCCGCTGATGGACCCTCTGTACGAGTTGTTGCACTCTTTAACCATTCCTTAGTAAAAGCAATCACGTGTTGAAATACTAACATAAGATATCCTATAACATTGTCCATTGCCACTTTTGCACACTAACAACCCATGTTAAGATCACAGGTCAGGCGGTAAAACTGGGATTCATAGCCAATCCAAATTACAACAAATTGTTTTGTTTGACCAAAATCTCACCTTTAAATATCATTATTCCACAAAACCTTTTCTTTTGTCACTATTCTCTACTTTTTTACCTTCTTGACAATAAAATTGACTACATTGCCAGTATTTCAGAAACCATTCAACAGTAAAGGATTCAAAGATTAATAATAATTAAGTAGAAGTTGTTCGGCAGTTTGATACAGGTCTCAGACATACTACCTGTTATAGTAACACTGACACTTATTATGAGTGCTGCCTCTGATCTTTTGTATTTTTTTTTTTTGCAGCTGTGGATAAATTGCTATTTTAGCAATATATATTCAACATTGATAAACTTGTATTTAGCAAGCACATTTCAATCGTGCTTTTGTCAATCACGAGTCAAATTGATGGACATTTCTAGGGACTCGACAGTTTTTAGTTGATTGGCCCGAAGAAGCATTCTTTTTATAGCTGTAGTTATATCTTTAATTCAGTTACCTTTAACGGCTTTGTCTGTTGAAATTAACTGTTTTTATATGAAATCCCCTGTATGAATCACCGCGAGCTTCACATTGGTTAAACCGGTGGTAAATATGCATATTCGAATGTGTAAAAAATCCCATAAATTAGTAACATGAATTACATTTATCTTGTTCCAACAAATTAATGTTTATTCACCAGTTATTGAGATAAACGAGTCCTAAGCCAATATCATAATACACTAGCAATGTAAGCTATTAAATATGTTTCATATTTCTTGCATGATTTAGCAATTTGCTCTAGCTTATAAATAAACTACTTTGATAAGATGGAATCGATTATTTAAAAGTTCAGAATAAGAGACGAATACGGGTTTCTTAATATTCTATGACATGTAAATTACTTATGAAATAAACGAAACTGATTAAGAAGTAAATCAATCAATTTCAGCGAATGGGTCTAGCCATCACAACAATTCGATAATTTCATGTTCTAGGTATTCGTTTGACAGTCACGTTCATGTACGTCGATAAACAGTGCACTATTTTTTTCAATATTTTCTATTTTTGATCCTGACATCAAAGAGAATGGCTGGTTATGCAGATTTGAAATGTTAAGCTGGGGATTACATAATACCATTACATAATTCTTAATATAGCAACAGTTATTGGTTTTGTATTGGGAATCAAAAATATACAATATAATCGATATTGAAATTCATATATGGAAAAAATTATAAGCCTATTAGAATAAAGTTAATCTGAACTGCAATATTTTTTTTTGCCAAAAAACCTAATTCTAATGAATAAAACTAAGAAAGTTTGACAGTATGACCAAACATGTCCCGGCTTGGTCGAAGACGCCTTATTTTTTATGGTTTGCTGTCATGATATTTATCTAATAATCATTATGAATATGGCCTAAATCCACTCTAGGATTGTTAATGAGACAGCCATCGAGTCAAGATCAAATTACAAGTGATTTAACGTCTACAGGTTAAATTCCGACCTTCACCAATGGACAAAGATCTCTCATAGTAGAGCAAGCCGTAAAAAGCATCTAATTAAAAAGTGAAAATATTCAAATGAAACAATGACCAATTATAGATTGGTTTTAGGTGATATTTTTCATGTGGTCTATAAATGTAAATAAGACGAAGGCAGACTGCAACAATTTAAATTTCCTAATCGCCAAAGAACATCTTTATAAACCAATGAAAACATACACAAAGGTAAACAAATGAATAGCGTATGATACGGCTGGATTACCTGACTAGGTTCAGACACGTAATGCACATGATGTAACTAGTAAAACTGGTTTTCCTGGTACTTACACATTTTTTTGTATGTCGATGTCAACTTTTCATTAAGACAACACATAATAAAATATGCACAGTATTACTAATTGAATAATGACCACCTTCTTGAAATAAGAAGTTAGTTAGGAAGAAGTAAAAGTGTCAAAATTATCTCGCTGCGACAGTACTGACAAAGGTACTTTTGCAGTTGAATACTGTCGCTAAAATAATATATGAGGCAACACTCTTAAATGCTTTTATAAGATGAAGTATAAACAAGGGGCAAGTTAGAATGAAGGAAAATCAATTTGTATAAAAATAACAAATTTGACTTAAAAATTAAAAATACCACATTGATTGCCCTTTACGAAGTATCCACAGTTTGGACAGATCTCTTGATGAAGTGTAAGTTATGTTGCAACATAACAATATACTACAGGATGTGAAATAAAATCAATTTTAATTGCACAAAACAGGTACAATTTGAATAGCGACCGTATTTTGTCAGCATGCTCAAAAGTATAATACGACTGCAAATGTAGAATTTTGATACGGCAATAGATATCACATTCTAAACTCATGGAAACATTTCATATAGAGCGTATAGGGAGGTATATGCTTTATGTATATACTTTTGTTTAGTATATATAATGTAATTAAGAACTCTCTAGTTGGATTGGTTGAATTTGTTTGTTATATTTATAGTTGGTTTTTTACTGCTTTTGTTTTCTTTGATTTGTTGTCATAGGTTTGTCGAATGAGTATGAAAAGTGTTCGTTTCAAGGAGTAACCTCTCATCGGTAGCATTAGAACCAAAACACTTATGATAGTATGTAGAAGCACGCAATTAAAAACAAATCGGAATGGGAAGCAAAATCCGACCGCAGAGAAAACTACTAAATGCAATACTTTTTGAGGCCTCTCCGTATTTTGAGTACTTTAGAATTTTAGAAAACGCAGAAAATTTTTGTAAAACATTGTTTGATAATGTATGACAACTGGGCTGGAGAATACTCTTGGGGTCATGATCCACCAGCAGTGGTATCGACCCAGTGGTTTCAAAATACAATCACCAATGTTGAAAAATAATGGAAATTATGTGTACATTTCAAAGAGTAACCTCAAATTACACAGTCTGACAAATATATTTGCACGTTAGCTTCAATCTACTTTAAACTGCATTTATCTTGATTGTGCCGTTTGGTTCACTTAATTTTTGACTTATATTATATGTTTATGTCGGGCTATGGATAACAGTATTTGCAGGAAGAAATTACTCAGTTATTTTACTAAAACATAACAAACGGTATAGAAAAACAGCCAAAAAACTTGTGCCATAACGACCATTGTCTTTTCGATACATATGTTTCGAAGATGTCTTGAAAGATATTTTCATATTTTTGGTTTAAATAAATGAACTCAAACACAGATGATTCTAATACCGTTTAACACGCAATTCGTGATGTAAAAAAATAAATTATCTTGCTGAGGTGTTATTTCAATTAATAATATCCACAAACTCATATTTTTTTCATTTTAATTGCCTGTCCTATTTATAACATAAAAAAGAACTTTTGCGTACAGAAAAATAGAAAAGGTAATAGAAAGGTAAGTTCCCCTAGAGCTTATATTATTCGAAACCACTATCTCAATGGTTCATCAAACATTTTTCTAAATGATTATTTGACGGACCGAACGTTTCCGGACCCACTTGCGGACTGCTGCCAAATTAAAAAGAATTCTTGTCGCATCATTTTATTATTAAAATCTTAACATGTTTAAGGAATGCAAAAATAAACTCAAAAGATATTGAAAACTTATTTGCTGACGACATGCAACGAACTTTCCATACACTGCATCAACTTGAAATTTGTATTTTTGATACATGATCAGAACCTAAGGAATACCAAAAAACAAAAAAGCAATTTTTACCTTAAAGGGAAAGATTACTCTATTGTCTTACATCAAAATTTTTAGATTGTGAAATAAATTCATGAAAAAAATAAAATTAAAATATATGGAAAACTAAAGAAAAGCAAATTATGTACATTTTCATTTGCTTCTACATATAAAATTTGTCTAATGCATTGCAACAAAAGAGGTTACTATAAACACAACAATATTTTCTTGTCGCAACATCTAAAATGTCAAAAAGTTTGTGAAATGAATTCATGCGAAAAATGAAAACCAAATGGTATAGAATGCCAAAAGCAAATTTTGTACCGGATTATGGCCCATGCAACAATTGAAATTATGACTAATTCAAAGTAAAATAAATTCATTTGTTTATTTCTTTTTATATGTATAGTGGTATAATCTACTTTTGTATTTTTTTAAGCATTTCAAAAACTTTTTGGTACGATTTCAAACAAAACATAAAATATAATCATAAGCATGATTAGAAAGGCAAATTCTGTACCATTTTTCGAGTATAAAAAATCTTTTTTAATTATTGATTCAACAATATATAAAAGAAAATTTGAATGAATTTTTGGCCAAAAGTTCATTCAACATATCAAGTAGGAGCTGACTAAAAGTTAAATAAAGATATTTGTTCATTTTGAATCAATGTTGCGGACCAACAAAATGTATAGTTGTTTCTTTTCAACAATTTATTAAGTCTATAACAAGTTTGTGTTATGAATTCCTGTATAAAATTATATAAAAAATATAAATAAAATGTCAAAAAAGTAAATCTTGTTCCATTTAAAGGACAGTGTCACAAAGATCTTTCTTTTATTTAATTACTGATAGGTAAACGATAGAAGATTTGTCAATCCTTTACTCTGTGTTTATACTTCTAACTTTAATAAGATAAATTCCAAATAAGAAAACATATTATTTATTATTAAATTGTGGTAAACGTAATATGGTGTATTGCAACTTAAATTTTGTGATGTGGATTCAAACTAAACCTAAAAAGATGTGTATGAATGGAATTGAAAAATATATATATATCATATGTATATCATATTTTAAAATTTGATAAATTATTTGAATATATTTTGTTTGAGTGACAGTAAACGGAACATTTGAATATCACATTTTATTTTTGGGGCCTTTTAAGAGTCTATATTTTCTAATAAACAGATGAATAGGAAAACGCTGACGAACTTTTAACGTTCAACGTTCAACAAATTTAAGCCTTTATATCACTTTCTTCAGACAGCTAAATTCAGCGACAATATAAGATAATAGAAAAAAGAAATGTCTATGAGACAGTCATCCAAAACGTGTAAACATCTACATGTCAACGTAAAGCTTCCAACGCAAGAAAAGAAAACCGCGATAAAATACCAATGAACTCAACGAAGCGCATACCGAAGAAAAATGTCTGGGAAATTAAGTACCCCGTATCTGTTTTTTGAACATTTCAAACGCTCATATTTCATAAACTCCAAATGTCTGGTCAGGTAACTTCACGCAAGTGATGCTCTAATCACAAGAGATTGGTTTCGCTCTTCTTTCTCGTTTGTCTTCTCCATAAAGGGTCCCCTCAGGAGAAATATAACTTTGCATGATAAGGCCTATTTTTAAATTGTGAAGTATTTCGGCACAAGAAAATATTACAAATAAAATTGGAAATAATATTATTGGTCAACTGATGTTTTTTGCTTTTTTTTAGTACAATCTGATGTTGTTCGTTTTAACTCTTGTAAACAATTATATGCCGGGTTTATTTTAACAGACAAACTGTCAATATTATATTTCTTTTACAAATTAATGTTGAAATTAAAGTCCTAACAAGCTAATTACTTTGCATTTTGACCGCACAAGAGAGCTTGTTATTTGCAAGTGATTAAAATTAGTGAAAAATTGTGAAGAAAAAACATCAGTTTTGATTTTATTAATAGGGAAAATCAGAACCATAATCATTTGATCTATCAAAGATTCGGGAATTTGAAACATCGTGTTATTAATATAATAAGCAATCATATATAACAAGGAACAACATCCAGAGCTTTAAATCGTTTTTAACTATAAAGCTTGAACGCTGGTGAACGAAATGTTTTGATATAATAAATAATTGGACATGTATGATTTGCTACATAACTCTATTACTTAATGCAAAAAGACAATTACTGAAATTGGAATGAGCATCTGGGATAAAATTTTCATCTGCCGATTAACTGTAATATGATCATATTGGTGAAGCCTAATCTATTACCGACGAAACTAATTGATATGAAATTCATTATCGGAGAGAATCTTTGGGGATTCTAAAGTGTTTTGTTCTCCTAACGGCTCACAGAATATGTCCGGTCTAATACAATTACTGTCAGATAATCGAAGTTGGCCATGACCAAAACAAACTACAAATGCAAGACATGGAATAAAGGTGTGACCATAACTTAATATTGAAATTAGTTCCATTGCTTGTATACACAAGTAATTAAATTTTCAACGTTCGCTCTTACGGAAAGACTACTTATTGTCTTAACGATAAATCTGATTTCTCACAGCTTCCATATAACAAGTCAAGCGAAAACTAAATTCACAATAAAACGGAAAGAGAATACGAAATGTGCATGTTAATAAGATTTGTAGCAACAAAAAGCTTAAAGTATAGAAAACTAGGTAAATATTAAAGAAGACCATATTCTATTCAAAGACATGGAGGATGTTGAATTATCTTATGTAACAGTGGCATAGTGGTATAGCGCAGGATTTGTCATTGTCTACGGAATCCATATTTTCTTGAATTGACCTTACATTTATATATAAAATATGAAGACCACAGGTCAGACAAAATCATTAAATCATTATGAAGCAAGCAGAAAAAAGAACAAAAAAAAAAAAAAAGGATTTTATGAAAAAAAAAACGAACTGCAACATGTAACAATTAACAATCCAGACACTACCTTCTTTCGTGTAAAAAATAGTGTAGGTCTTAGAGCTAACTGGACCTGGATCTACTCCGGGTGTTTGGGACCAGTTGAAAGCAGAGCCAGGTAACACTAGCACTCAGAACAAATTCAGATCATTGGTGACACCAGTTGTGTTGTTCATATTCTAACAAAGTACTGAAAATACAAAATTACCAATGTTAAATAAGTATGGAAAATTTAGGTATGCTATATGTACATTTCAAGGATTAACCTCTCATCAGTAGCATTTAAAAAGGACACATAGGAAGTCAAAGATTAAAATATAGCAAACGAAGCACTCAAATCCAAACAAATCGAAATAGGAAGCCGAATCCGACGGCAGGGACCACTACTAAGTCTGTTACTTTTAAAGGCCTTTCCGTATTTTCGACGTTTTAGAATTTTAGCCAATGCAGCAAAATTCTGTAAAACATCGTTTGATAAATTTCATTTCAGAAAAGTCTGACAACTGGGCTGGTGAAAACCCTCGGGGACCAGCAGAGGTATCGCCCCAGTGGTTTCAAAATACAAAATAACCAATGTTAAATAAATATTTATGTATGCAATATGTACATTTCAAGGAGTAACCTCTCATCAGTAGCATTAAAACTGAAACATAGGACGTCAAAGATTCAAGTATAGCAAAAGAAGCACAATGACGTGTAAATGAATTCAAAACCATATTAGATTTTCAACCTTGCTCTCAGTTAAAAAGGCAGTGACCGTCATCATTAGAGATTGTCGATGAGATCGATTAAGTTTCAGTTATATTCTCTTATTTCAAAATTAGAAAAATTAATAAAGCAAGCACGATATTTTAATCATCGTACTGTGGATCATTGAATCTTACAAAAGTTAAGCTTTAATAAAAGATAAATCCAAATCTAAAAACCAGTAAATAATATTTATCAGGTGTATGAGGAAAAAAATGAGCTCAAATTTTGAATATTTCTCTGTGAGTATATTTCAACAGCATGCAAATTTATGTAAATTTACTTAATATTGCAATAAAGCGTTATATTGATATTATTAGGTTATTCACGAGCCCAGTTGTCAGAAACATCTGACATGAAATAAATCAAACATTGTTTTACAGAAATTTGCTGCACTTGTTTAAATTCTTAAGCCCTGCAATTTGCATAGGTTTGAAAAGTACAGCACTTAGTGGTTGTCCCTACCGGCTTCCTATTTCGATTTGTTTGAATTTGAGTACTTATTTTGCTATATTTGGATCTTGGACTTCCTATGTTGTGGTTCTAATGCTACTGATGAGAGGTTATTCCCTGAAATGTACATAGAGCATATAATAATTCCTCATATTTGTTAACATTGGTAAACAAGTATTTTGAAATCCCTGTCGATGCCTCCTCTGGTGGACCTGAAGTCTCCGAAGGTATTCACCAGCCCCGTTGTCAGAATCATCCGACATGAAATAATCAAACAATGTTCTGCAGAAATTTGCTGCATTTGTTCAATTCTAAACCACTGGAAAAACAGAAAGTCTTCGAAATGTATTTCGCTTAGCAAAGTCTTTGGCTTTCTATTTCGATCTGTTTGACTTGAGTACTAATACTTTTTTCTATGTTTGGATCTCCGACTTTCAATTTTTTGGTTCTAATGCTACTGATGAGAGCTGACTAATTGAAAGTTACATATAGCAAAAAATATCGCCATATTTATTCAACATTGGTTAACTTGTATTTTGGACGATGTTTTGACCTTGAATAATTTGGATTATTCTTAAAATTAAGATTATAAATAGTACCCATATAGTGTCAATTTTTCACAAGGCCTTCAACAATGGTAGAACCCCCCTTTCTTGCACTTTTTCGACCAAAAAAGTGAAGTTTTAACTTTATATACAGGCAAAATACCCACTAGTCCAGACTTAATTGGGACAGGCGCATTTGACATGCTTTCGGGGATACACTAGTTTCATTGGATCAAACTCTTCCACCTTTCCTGGTGGTCAAAGTCGTAAAAAAATAACACGTTAAAAACGCACTGGAAAAATATCACCATGAAGCATACAATTTACCCATTAAAGTACCGATACAATAAAAATATCAAAATAAAAAAGTAAAGGAAAGAAGTACTAACTAATATAAAATTGCTCGTAGTTTACTGAAAGCAAGCTCTGTATAAACTTTACTAGATGACAAAGTTATCAAGCTTATGAATACGATAGGTAATCAAAGAAAAGCTCTTTTATATAGATTAAGTCCTGCGTCATCAAAAATGTGACATTATGCAAATTTTATATATATAGAGAAAAGCAATATCAAAACAAGGGTAAATGAAAACAAGGTGTTAATTTTTTGACAAAAATGTTTTACCTTTGTTGATTTCATTGTTGTCTAGGTACTTTTCTGTGAATATTGTATGTTATCTGGAATAATATTATATTTGGTGTGTCTTTAACTATTTTATCTTCATTTAATTAACATTTGGCCACGAAGCCAAGAAAAGGGTTTGGATCCATTAAAATTAATATACCCCCCCCCCCCGAATATTTGCATGTGCCTGTCCCAATTGGTGTAATTATTATTATTTTACTATCATTGTTTCATTTATTCATATTTGAGTCCTTCGCCTGGCATTTAAAAGAAATTGTTTTAAAAAAATGGTCGATTAAAAGAGCCTTACAAAGAGTTTGGTAGCTGCAAGGTAGATTGTTTCCTTTATATTTACAAAAAATCTTTCCTTTTTCATTAAGTATTTAATTCCACTTATTTTTATTATTACAATATATTTATGTGTTCTCAAATTGAAATGTGAACGTTGCAATTGGAAATTATTTTCTTATGACATATTTTGCATGCTGAAAATCAATTTCCTGAAACGTCTGCATATGGGGAGTACATTGGCGGATATTTTTTTACACTGCAAATAAAAACAGCTTTTTGTATAATTCAAAAACTTGCCATTGAGAAATAACAGCCAACAGATTTCCTTATATATCAGAAACATATACATTTATTTAATTGGAAATTTAGTTTAAAATATTGAAAAAATAAGGTTTCTTGGAACTTCGAAACTAAGTAATGGCTCCAAACAGAGACAACCTCATAAATATCTTTTGCGGATACATAATTATCAGTTAATATAAAAGGGGATATAAATGGGTTTTATGGTGTTTCTTCGTGTCCATATTATAAAAAGATCGGTGTAATTTACTGAAGGAAGTTATTTTAAATTCGGAAAGGCAGACTGCCTATTCATCATTAGGTCTCTACGACAAATAATTTTCTGGGGAAAATGAAAAATTAAATGTATTGTTCGCAACAATGACTGCTCTAAAAATGGACACCATAAATGGGATCACTCAATACACAACAAACAAGTTTTTGGCCAGCAAAAAGTTTAAATGGAACCTAATCTAGGAAATTTTACATCGAAAAATTAATGTAAATTCACGTCATTTACCGATCACAAAGAAATATGCCTTGTGGCTTTTACACCACTATCAATACTCTACAATAGCGTGAATTACCATGAAATGAACACTGTCAAATATTTCAGACCAATCTGTCAAGCGATATTGCGATTTTCAATCAATCGAACACTCTAACTTGATCAGTATTTATATAAATGATATTAATAATCTTGCCTTCAGAACGTTCCTTTGCATACCAGGTCGAATTAATGTATTAACGTAAGCCGCAGATGAATGGGGTTGATAAGACGTTTTACAAATGGAATCTGTATTATCGTAGAAAGTGTTCGATACAATCTTACCACACATTAAAACTGAATTACATGGGCTAAGATTAAACAGCAGCAAAGAAAATGATTAAGGATATTTTGTATGTTGAGTGCCACCGGACATGGCATGTAGATTAGAAATTGTGTGAAAAACTTCTAGTAGATTGCCATGAAAGACGTTTGATTACTGTTCTATGTCTCTGTTAATGAAAATAAATCTCTTTACAATACAAGCAATTTTATATCAAGGCAAAGCGTATGTATATCTACTCAATGAAGATCATTGACCAAGATATCATCTCCTGTAAGGACAAAAAGGGTAAATATGTTTGTTAGTATAAAACTTTAACGAATTTTTGCTGAACAATGCTATTTAAAACATTTTTTTGGAATTGCAAAACAAGAATTCTGAAATAACAGACTTGGTTATGACAGTAGGAAAATCCCAACTTTCCTTATGAAATAATAATCTTTTTTAAGATTGAAAGATAAAATAAAATATATCATCGCCTTCGTAATGATGTATACCATTTGATACACGTTTTTGCATTGCAATACCTTGATATTTTCCTGTTGTGATCGTTTCCAGAGGTTATAGAAGGAGGGAAATCCGAAATTCAAGATGTATCAGAAACAATATAAAGTCCACAAACCAATGTTCACCGCATTTGAATTACAACCATTTTTCTTCAGTAATCTGTTGGAATTAATAACCAGTCAGATTAATACATATTATATGACGTTGAATTAAATAAAAAGGATAAGTGAATTGGTCAAAAATGTCGAACTATTCACAATTTTCGTGTCAACTAAGCTAATTTTTGCTCTCAAATGTAATTAGGAATATTTAAAGCTGTGACAAAATATGAGGATCCAGCAGAATGTCCAAAACATAAAGTAAAAAAGTAAAATGGACGGTTGTCAGATCTTGAAAATGCAGCGAGGACATAGGATCTACATTTAAATCAGATTAGAAAGACTTAGTTTTATATTGATTAATACACCAAATGAAATTTGCCACAATTTAAGTAAAAATATTTCAGAGGTTTAGCTATAATGCATGTTATATTATGTATCGTATTTGCCGCAACTCACCCACAATTAAAAAGAAAACAAACAAAAAAAAAAACAAAAAAACATAATATTCTTCAAAATTTTTCCTTTGACTGTTTTTAAGCCCCCCCCCCCCCCCAAAAAAAAAAATAAATAAAATAATAAAAATAAATTTTTTATCATGTTTTGTTACCCGAGGCCATTGGTTGATTGCACCCACAAAATGAAGCAAATCCACGAAGTCGAAAAAAATTAACAATACAGCAAATAAAAACATTTTTTATCTCAAGGTAAAATTAATTTTTACTGCTGCTACAGATGCGGCAAAATAAAGAATTCCAATGATATATAATATGATATATTTCATTGTGAAACTTTTGATACAGATTCACTTTCGATGTCGCAAATTTCGTTTGGTGTACTATAGGTCTTACGAGGAACACATACAAAAAACATCTCACTATAATTAATAATTATATATCAGCTAGAAGAGCGATAAAGACCCTTAAAAAACAAACATTTGTTGATCAGTTTAATAGCATTTTTAGATGTCTTGCTGATACTTAACTTTAAAAAACCCGGAATTAAAAAAACATATGCAAAAGAAATTTATCCAAAAGATTTTTTTAAAATTAACAACAGTAATGTTCAGATGTTCTTTTTTAATGATTTGGTTTAACTATTGAACAAGTTTGTCTTACTATGAATATAAATGGTAAAAGAAAAGGTTACCCTTCGCCATAGTAAACTTACCTTTTCCTGACCGATTTGTGCATTAAACCACAATAAATATGGTAACATGTTCGCTTTGCTCTAGTTTGCACACACATTTTTGACTACAAATTAACATCGTAACCACCATCTTTGCAGTTTAAATATCATTTATACAGGCTTCGGCAGACTTTCACAAAATTTTGTAACCATAACAAGGATTTATTTCAAGAATATGGCTGCAATTCGAAATTCAATTTCACACCTATGGTTATGTGACATATATATACAAAGCATATAAATTCAAAAATGATTCAATGAAACTCACTTATTCTTAAAATAAAGCTATTGACAAAGGTAAAAGTTGGGTTGTCAGTGTAGTGAAACTTGTTTTTATTTATACAAATACTGACATCACATTATTTCACAAATAATAATATAATGGCAAATTAACCCATCTTGAGTATTAAATCTTCGGACGTACCGAATTTGATGCCAGTCCGTGCTGAGAATTTTGATGTTTAATCAACAGGAATTGCATACTGAGCATGATTTTAGTCAATATGCCTCAAGTTAGGAGTCGAGGTCATTTGTTTGTCTGTATTTCATGCTGTTTTTTGTATTTATATGTTCTTTATATATATCAGGGCAAAATATTTTTAGGGCGATTAAGAATCGTCAAAAGAAGAGGGAGGAGGATTTGTTTAACAATTTTCCACCATTTCATACGCAGATAAAGTATTTACCCCATATCTATCCTGCTGTACATATATATGTAGGTTCCTGGGTGGTAATTTTATTAAAACATTGTTACGCATGTACATCTACATAGCGGCATATCATTGGCCAGGTAGTCAACTCGTCACAAAATAAATCTCCAAGACAAAGAGGGAAATCAGTAGTTTCCAGTATAACGAACTGTAAATTAGTATCATGGAACAAGGGAATATACCCGACCTTGACACGAAACTATGCATAAATCGCTGACTTTGTTATAACAGTGAGACACAAATACCCACACGCCTCATGAATATTAATGTTGAAATAAAATATAATTCTGTAGTTCAAAGCGAAAAAAAAAGAAAGAAATTAAATCGGAAATATGAAAAATCTATAATTTAATGCACGTTGTACATTAAAATATCTTAATGACTTCCTGGAAAATAAGATTTATAAACGAAAATAGAATTCAATACAAAAAGGGAATATCGAAGAGAAAGAGATAGAGAAAATCCTTTAACATTCTCCGAAAGCTCCCATTGTTCAAGTCGAATATCAAATTTCTCATCTCTTGCAAAATTGTCTTTTTTTACCTTTGATCATTTTTATATACAAATCGGTAAAAGCTTTAAAAAATTGGTCTAATTATTGTCTCATTTTTCACAAGGATTCATATGGAAAAAATATCAAAATAGGCGACACGTGTCTTTTCGTGTCCGTGGGACACCGTATACATGTACACTCTACTTAATTGCATGAGACGATTAAAAATGCAGTTAAAAGAGACAAGACCAATGAGATAAAACGAAAACAAAAAGGACAAAGGCTTGGAAGCCACAAACTCCTATACAAAACAGGAGTGATAATCCGGAAGGGTAAGTATGTCAAATGTCTTTGGTGTTATAGGCTTCAGGGTTAAATAAAATAAAGATTTAAGAAATTATCCTGCAGTCATATGATATTTTGATTTTTGATTTTCTGAGAATTAAAAATAAGTTCCTAAAAGTTGAGGAGAATCGCACTATAGACAGACTTTGTTTAATTGTTTTTCTTATTTTCTTAGTAAATGATAAAAATACTTCTTCCGTTTCCTTGCTAATTCGCAATTTTTATAATAAAAAAAAGGCCTTAAGGTAAAAAACCCATAAAAGTATGGCTTTTGAAATAAAAAGATTTACATAAATTTCGAAAGTAAAAAAAAATTACCTCTCTGTTGTGTATTTCTTCTTCATTTGTTTCACGTAGCTTTTTAAATTGTTAGTTCCCGTGGAAACTTTCTGATCAGTAGCTCTTGCATGATTCATTACATAAATGCATTTTAAATTTCTGTTCAAAATTTTACTAAATTACCAGAAATATCTAAGAATTGCTTTCATCTGATGACGAAGTTTAGACTTCTGTTTGCATAATCACCCGGATTTTGATGGCACTGAGGAGATATGGCATGATTGTCCATGAGACAGCCACCCACCAAGTGACAGTAGAATTTTAACTTCTACAGGTCCCATAATGGCCTT
>JAULBM010000001.1:1005055-1020875 GCA_032357055.1 Geukensia granosissima
CCCAAAAGATCTTTTGTCCACCTTTCACATTTCAACGTGCTGCGGTCGTATTATGTGCTTGCGAAGCACCTCTGTTTGATTTGCTTACAGTTTATTGGGTATACCTATGAAGTATTGTCTTTGACCTTGTTTTCAATTTGTTCTCAAAGGATTTCTCATCAATTAAGGAGATATTGGCTACATTTTATATGAACACTCTGTTCTTGCTGTTCTGATCAATTGTGCTGAAAAGTTTTCTTGCTTTATGAATTTTTCACTTATTTTTGTTAAGGTTTTGTCATGATGAGTAGATATGTGTCATGTAGGCAAATATCTCCTTTTTATGCTTCAGTTGTAGCATTAGATTGCATCAAAACTGAATTGGTTACAACAATTGTTTATTGTGAGTAAATCAATATTCTTTTTTGTTACACAAACTATTTTGACATGATAAAAAAATGCTCTCTTAAATGAGGTAAACAATCTGTCACAGCAACAACTCCCACAGCTCCTTTGTGATTACCCTTGCCAAATTAAATTGATCTGACTTACTTTGGTACATACCAGAAAAAGTCCCTGAGTATATGCCTTGACCTAGGTGTTGCATCTGATGAATGACTGCACCAGTGGGTGAAACATTGGAGGACTGTATATTATTCTGTGATGAGTCTGTGTTCTGAAATATAAGACACAAGTTTATTCAATCCAATTCTTTCATTTGACAAACAACCTTTTGGGATTTTAAGCCTGATCTAAAGAAACTAGTCCCTCTTCGATGAAAGTCTTAAAGACAAAATGGGGAATTGGGTTTAGAAAAAAAAAGTTGCTCATTTGTTTGGGTCTATCTTGAGCTAAATCACAAAATGTAATCAGAAAAAGATTAACTTAAACATAAATTTATATTGGAATGATTGTACCATATAACATTTATCCCCACTCTCTTTCTCCCAGGTTTATGAAATACCAGTACAGGGTTTTTGTATCTCATATTAATTTTGATGCTATTTTCAAAACAAATCATTGTGAAATTCATTGTTAGTGAACAAAGATTCCATAAATGTATTTAATCAATTAACTAAATGAACAATATATAAATGGTGACATTCTGTGGGTTCATAAATAGAAGATATTGTCAATTAGCACATAATCAGTGCAGCGCCTACATTTAATAAATCAACACCCAAGTTTTTCCTCATATAAATATGCATCTATTTAAAGAACATCAGAATAAATGAAAAATGTCATCAGAAGTTCAGCAACCATACGTAAATAATTTTACTCAGTTCCAGCAATATCTCTGTTATTAACAGGAAAAAGCCTGCATTCCATTGTGCATAATTCGAAGTATTTAACAAAACGATTACCTTGTTATTTTTAACCAAAATTAATATTTCTAAAGAGAACAACAGTATGAAACATGATAATTAATGCCAGGATGTTGTTTTTTTATTAGTTGCCTCCAGAGAAAAATATTTCAAAGAACCTTATGTTAATAAATTTGAATTTTTCTTTTGTTAAATTCCCTCAATATTGGTCATATAATAAAAGCTGAAGTTAGAACAGAAATTAGAACAGAAATTCTTTTGCTACTAAAGCTAGTACATGGCATATTTTATAGAAATTTGGTATGATTTTGTAGATAATGTAGTACATGTAGTTTAAATTGAAACCCTAAACATGCTACCATTAATTTATATTAAAATGGCTGGTTTGTACTTTGTGCACCTGTGGTGTTTTGACCAGAGAAGTTAACTTGTAATTCTCACAAAAATTGGTGAAATTCCTTTTATTATAAGTTGCACATGAAAGTCAGATAAGATGCCAACCTTTTGTGAACATTCCTGCTGTCTGTAGCGAGAAAAACTGTTCAGATTTGGAGAAGCAGTTGGTGATGGAACCTCTTGATGATCTCTTGTGACAGTATTGGGTGGAACTCGGACAGGAGGTGGACGGTGATGTCTTCTACTCTGATAGGTTGAGAGCTGAAGCTGAATGAACACAATATGGTCAGCAACTCGCATTCCAAGAACTAAAGGTGCTCTTCCAGACAAGAAATCATTAACCTGGAAAAGATACAACATGTGTAAACAGGTGAGCAATTAAAAAACAAAATGCTTACAGTTTTATCATCGAAAATTCAATTCTGTTGGCCTTCAATCAAAAATTTGTTGGTTTAATGTTGTCTTCCTACCAATCAAAAATCTTCTGCTGAGATTTTTATTGGTCTGAAGAAATAAAAAAAATTAATGAGATTTTGTATTTCTTTTTTCATTTGAAAAGTAATCATTTTCACAATCTCATCATTAAAGCATTTGAAAGGTAAGTACATGTGTAAGATCACAATTAATCACTTGATACTTAGTAAGCTTAAAAAATTATTTCCAAATGTTAGGCATACCTAAATTGACACAGGAGTGTATCACATGATAGATGTGTCATGACCCGTATTGACCTTATACCTCAAGGTCAAATTTGTGGTTTTTTTCATCGTATCTTGTCTGGGCCACAACTTTTGTGTCCTTAGACCAAGGTTAACCATGTTTACCACATGGATGGATCACCATGGTACGGTGCTCATGACCCAGTAATACCTTGACCTTTAACCTCTGTCAGACTTATAGGTTTTTGTCATGGCAATGTGTCGGGCCGCAACTTGTGTCTCTTAATATGCTATTTCAATTTTTGATGTGTTGGTGTATCATCATATGACAATGTGTAGCATACTTTAATTAACCCTATGTGCTCGTGACGTTTAAACTCAATGTTAAAATATTAAGTTATTTGGCTCAACTTTTTACACAATTGCCTTAAAAATGGGAGTCGTATTATGGTTTTGTGATATCGTCGTCGGTATCTGTAGACAGGTTGGTTTCTGCATGAGAAGTTTTGTGAAAAGAAATTGATTCTTTCAAAATTTTTGGCCGTACTAGATAAAGGTGGGTATTGAATTTTGGTGATCTAGCCAAACCTGTTTTTTGGGGAAGGGACTAAAAGTTTTTTGTGATATATTGATGGAAGTAATCTGTTTCTTGTCTAATTTCAATGGTTTTTTATTCTTTGTATTCTTTATAACAAGGCCAACCTTATTAGCCACATGGGCCATGATCCATCTCTTATCATTGAGATATAAGTGGTTGATAAATGGCCATGGCCTAATTTTGAATACTTTTTATTCTTCATCCGTTTTCGACGTTTTTTCAAATGATTCACTGTGAAAAATACAACAAATGTTACTAAAAGGATTTTTGTACATATACATGTACTAATTTTTATGTAAAAAACTTCACATGGTTAAACATGCAATTTTTTCAGGCGATGGAATTTTTTATATTTCAGCCCTTTTTGATGGGTTTGGTTCATAGATTTGTCCCAATGAGTGTTTTCAGTGCATGCCAACGGATTTTATCTATCTCTAACCGTTTTCAAGATAAATGAGATCAAAATAGTTAACAAAGTCAATTTTCGCAGAATATGGACAATTTTTATTTTCATCCACTTTTTTGGGTGAAGATGAATGAACCCTGCTTTGTACTAGACCTACCCCTCCCCAGGAAGACGTGCCACTTTTCCCAGAAAGATTATCTGACTCTGGGCATGCCAGTCTTTGCTCTTACTCCTAAATGCTGCGTGCATAGCGGAGAAGCAGCAAATGCCAATTTTAAAGTCTTTGGTTTGACCCGGCCGGTGATTGAACCCACGACCTTCCGCACGAGGCAAGCACGCTGACCATTACACCACCGAGGCAGTCTTATCTTTTTTGATACAATAGTGATAAAGTGGGCAAAAAATTCTCAATTTTGCACGATATGGAAAGCATCTGATTTGGATGAGTTTTTTTCGAATTTATTCCCAATTAAAATGCAAGATTGTAGTTGGGTTTGGAGATAAAAGGGGTCAAAATGATTATTGATCCAGCAATATTACTGTGTCTAGCTCTATACAGTATGAGCGCACTGATGTGTCCAACACCTTTCTGTGCCATGCAAAATAACCTGTTATCCAAAACGTTTATTTGTGCAACTTTCCCATGACAACATGCTTTGGTCATATCATGCTGCACTTTATGATTCAGGGTTTCCAATTTTTGTTTGAACAAAGCATGACAGGGTGTGCCATGAACATTTATAATCATTATTTTACCTTGACCATTCACCTCAAATTATAAATTTAGTTATTTAACCTAGCTTCATGTCCAGGTCTCAACATTTTGTCTTTTGGTGTAGGGTTGCCTTTTTTGGTGTGTGTGTGTGTGTGTGTGATTTCTTCTGATTTTTACAAAGGTCGGGCATCTGTTTTAATATCAATAAACAAATATTGAGTTTACAAAGATGTGGGGATTGCTAGATGCGGCTTGTTTAATTGGAAATCTGTGGCGGATCCAGACTTTTGCAGAAGGGGCCCACTTGCCAACACGTACTCGTACATATGTGGATCTTACGTTTGGAAATGGGGGTCAATATATTCTCGTCTGCATGCAAAACAATCACTTTCGTATTTTCACAAGGGTGCGCCCACTATTTGCCCCTGGAAATTACGATTTTTTTGGTGCATCAGCTTAATCAGTGATCAATTTCTTAATAAACCCAGCCACATTAACTTACGGTTCATTTGATTTTGTTTTCTTATAAACCGTTTGATTCAAGAAAGTCTATCTGCATTTTAAAAACAAACTTGGCTGGGTGGAATAGAGGTTGACTTACGAAACTTTTTATACGCACCTGGGTATCACTTAAGCTTTCTAACGCTTTCAGTACATTTGAATCATTCTTCTGAAACTATAAAACAATTTCTTTATTAGTTTGAAATCAAAACAAATCTATAAATAGTTGCAGACTAGGTGAATGTAATACAGGTAAACATATCAATAGTAATTACTCCAAATACATTGCCTTAAAAGGTAATGTTGTACCTTTAATAAGTAAGATATAAAAGTAAATACTTGTTAAATATTTTTATGCAAATGTGGTATAAATATGTGCATGACTCTATACTTAGTAATATCTTTGCTCTGAAAATTTATGCAAATGCAGGATGTTCCTCGATAGAATTTTCCACTTCTAATTACTTTTAATAACAAGATAAAAAATGGTTCATGTGTGTATGATTGTTACTTAGACCACCATTGCTTGAAGTTTATTTCACTCTGTTTTAGGTACAAATGGTTTAAAATCATTTTAAACGGTCAACAACACTACCAAAAAGAAAATGTTTCCTAAATTTGCATATTCTTATAAAATATTAAAGATTTAGAAAGTTCTAGTTTTAAATTAAGACAAATTCTAACAATCAGTTATGTCATTGATCAATTTTTCTAATGAATTTAACATATTTTGCAATAATGCTTAATTCTGTTGTTTAAGGTATAAATATTTCATTTGGCTACTTGAAAAAAATTTATGAATAGAAAATTGATGAGATTTGGGATATTATTCAAATCTTCAATAGCTTTAATTTCCGAGTTCAGATTTTTCCCCAGACAAAGTTCAAAGTTCTTTATTTTCCAATCATGGGCCCTCAATGGGACAAAATGACAATACACATATACAACATATTATTCATGAACACATAAATAACATATAAATACTAGCATATTTAAGAACATGCTGATTAATATATTATGCACTCATATAATTATGCTATTCAGTTCATGCCAGGGTAAACCTTCACCAGCTATGTGTATATATATATATATATATATAAGATTAAGAGTTGGTATTTTATATTATCGTAAATATTAAGAGTTTAAGGGATATTTGACCTTCCATGACCTCATTCCATATATGGTAGTAATCATGACTGTTAAAGGGGACATACACGCTTTGACTTGGCTTTAAGAAAAAAAATTGTTTAGTATTTGAAGCAACGTCAATGTCTCCAATGTGAATAGTTATTTCATGACTTACCGACAAGCCACTTTCCAAATGTGGTATAAGGGTGATTTTGCTATTGTCGACAACATTATTTTCTTCTAGAGTTCCATGGTTCAGTAATCTGCAAAGATAATCATTTGGGCTTTTGTTAAGTAGTCATGAACTTCGTGACTTGGATATCATCTATCTAAATCTTGGTGTTGAAATGTGAATAAATTTTGGCGATTTAAATGTTACTTTCATTTCTAAAGGATATGAACCACCAAAGCCTGAAGGCATCAAGAGATTCTGGGTAACCACAAACCACAAAGACAAGCTAATTGTCCGGAACTGTTCATTTCCAACCTATATGAACATTGCCCTTTTCCTTAAAGTTTGTAGGTGTCAACTACCTTTTATACTTGTGTTAAAAATAAAACAGAGACATGTTTGCAGTTGTCCTTATATTTTTACAAATTCACCTAAACATTATATTTAGTATTTAACCAAAGTCTGTGGTTAACGTTGGACAAAGAAACTACTGATGTGTAACTGTTGTCCAAACAAAGTCTATAATTTATATACACCTACATCATGTACATGTTTGTGTTCTAATTACATATTTCCGTGCGGCCTACATTTGTTAAAACGTAGAATTATATTTCATTGTGAACTTGCAAGGTCAACTCACACAAAATTATTTGTCTGATAATGGTGGTCGTCTTTTTTTTTATTTTAAGAAGAAAATGTCCCAAAAGTAAATAAAGTTGTTTATAAGTTTGATGAAGCAATGTTGTCTGAAATATGTAACAGGCCACCTACATATTCAGATTATCTATATCTGTTTATGCAACATTCCAATCAACCCACTATACATGTATGTTACATGCCCTGATACAAGGTAGTGAAGTTTTTTATATGCAAAGCAATCAAATAATTCTTCCTTCATACACATATAATAGTTGGGACACTGGGGAGATCTCGCTTTTTCAAAAAGGGAGCGAAGCTACACATTTTGGTCTTGACTGAAATGTTAACAAGAACCCTTCTAGGACAACGTTAGCAGAATTGGAAAAATTAACTGAGATTTAAAGGAACCGATTTATAAGTATATCTGATAACATCAACCCTTTCAGTATACCTGCACTTGATTTAGTTATTGAAGTAAAAATATCCCATTTAAATGATTACTTGATATTTTTCCTTTTAAAGTGTGAAAACTGGTGCTATTCCTGTAACAAAACCTTCATCGTTCAATTAGGAAGTAATTTACCTTTGGAACAACTTGAAACCTATCAGATCTTTCAGTTATTATAGGCACATCACATTCAGTTTCATTTCAATTTTGGGCTTGAACCCTGTGTAATTCGTAAACTGCAAAACTCCCAGTTGCCCTCCAAATGCCACAACCTTTCGACCGAGTCTAGGGTTAAAAACTAGCATTAATCAAATAGCTGTTCTTGGGAAAGACTTGACATTTAGGTTTTAGGTAGATATCAGAATTTACTTTACAGCAGATAATCTGTGTCCCACCGAATGCCTACCGATATGCGACCCCCTTTGACATTTGAGGTTTAGTGCATTGACATCACTAGAGAGAGGATTAATTGTCAATAAGTGCCTGATACATTCAGTAAGATGTTTGTTTGCATTAGAAAGGTGAAGGTCACATCTTATACAATTTCTCCTGACATTAACTTAATGTTCTGTATTGACGTCATACCATTGATCGGCTGTCTCACATGATTTTTTCAGCCCCGGGCAGGATAATCGACTTTTCCCACTTATTAAAACTGCTTACTGATTAACAATCTCCGAAAAACATAGTGGCGAGGAAAAAGAACTTTGAAGAGAGTTATAACTTATTGATCATCTTAATTAACATTTTCCATTCATGCTTTCCATATATTATGTTAAATAACCTTAACAGCTGTATTGATGGGGGATGAAATGATGATGAAACTGGGGGAGGCGTGTACGGTGATTTGGTGCATATGTACATGTACATTGTGGTTCAAAGTAAATTTAATAACCTATCAATGACTGATTGCCACAAACTGCTGCAATTGGGAATGTTCATTTCCATATTGAGTACATTTATATACATATACTGTCGTTAAATTATTAAGATTTGATGATTTATCCCATAATTGTACTTGGTGACCCCAAGCACATTGAATCACATTTATGGTGAACTCAGAAGTAAGCTCTTCTGGGTATCCAATACTATAATTCATAATAAAAGGAGTGCACACACATTTATGATATTGAAATGGCCTTATAGAATCAATGTGCCCTTCAAAATATTAACACTTTTAATATATGTAATAATAACCGTTTAAGGAAGTTAATTGACAAGTTTCAGTCCATAAAATATAGGTAACCCACTCCTACTGTCATTATGGCGAATCATTTATGATGTACAAATATATATACCATCGTTTTGGGTTAAAACAAGGACATAAACCATTATTTAGACATTGTTTGGGATTAAGTGTTACACAAACAAATTATAAACTTTATTCTGCTTGGTCTCACACAATACAAGAACGGTTTAAATACCCAACTCTTCCTGGAACTTGCATGTGTGGTATTTTTGGTAGTAATAAAACCCCGAATAAAAATAAGTTCAGCATATCCCTTTGTTTAATCTTTTCTCTGCAGAGTATATTGAAAGAGATTATTGTATTGTATTTGAAGATTTACCGGCATCAATTGTCTATTTGATGGTCGCAATTAGAGTTACTAATCACGCATTAGCGGATTCAGTATACCGATATTTGCCACCATCGAATCAAAATTGGTGGCGGCAAATCTTCAAATACAAAACTGTTTACGCCATTCTAATGCAAATTAATTTTTAATATATGGAATTAACGTCTGCTCTTGTGCAGTTCTCCGTCGACATTAAACGTGGATTTGATGCCATGAAAAATTTCGATGTCATACATTCAAACTTGTTCGTGTAACAGAAAGTTAAATTGCATGCAAGAACCTCAAATTGATTTGCCAGGGGAAACAAGTTTTCTGGAGTGTGTGAAATGGAATTATAGTCAATACATCTTTACCAAGCTGGACATCATTATTTAATTATTCCTACAGGCCAATCTACCAGATGATAAACAGGACAGCATTTTCCAATATTTCAAATGCTAGTTGTAATATTCGTCAAATGTTACATCTAATATAAACAACAATTCTTCATTGACCTTTTCTGTTAATGATTTTCTGGAGCATATCAAATGTAGTGACCTTTTCTTGACTGGACAATAATGGCATGCAAACATGAAATGTCAGAATTTATTATGCCCGGTAGAATTCTGCAGCTCGTCTTATTCTATCCTTAACTTTCTCAAGGAGAATCAAACGGTCAGTAATCGAAACATTTGGTTGTCATCGATGACATGCTGTTGTATATACATGCAGCCTTCATAAATATCACATGTCGTTTGTCGGTTTAAAAAAAGGGAGTCGTTGCTTCTCTTAATATAACACCTCGTTCTCCTTATTATAGATCCAGATTACAAAATTAAAACTAACTTGAACAATATTTGATTACTATTTAGAATAAAGCATTCAGTCTTAAATGTCACTTCAAAGTTCATTTCTCGACATATTGCTTTACAATATGAAAATTTTGCATTAGAAGAAATACTTGATATAAAATGCATATATCGGACGGTTTTGATTGAATTATATTCATTTTTATTGTGACGAATGACAGAAATGTGACCTTTTCTTTATGATAAGCAACTTAAATTCGGTATTTGATATATGTCACAATAATCATCTCAGTATGATAGTTGACATTTAAAATCGACTGAAGTGTATCTGGAAAGAAGAAAAAAGCCATTTATTAAGAGACTTGCGTCATACACGTTTTGTTGGGCTGAATTGGGTTGAAATAATATAAGAGTAAGGTTTTCATTTGATATTTTGTTGCATTAATTCATTCCATGCAAATTTCCGTATTAGCTGGATAAATATCTGTTGCATCGAAGTTATTCTCACCGAACGTTTCTGTAGAACGTCTTTCCAAATTTTCTATTAACCACAACCACTCGTAAAACAACAAATTGACCCCGGAAGTTCTATAAAATGAACTTTAAAATAAAAAATAATAAACCAGGATATGATTTTGTTCAGGCTTATTTTTAGCTCATCCAAGAATATACTGCAATAAACACCAAAAAAAAAACTTGAGTAAACCTTTCTCATATCAGTCATTGACATATTTTTCTGAGGTAATAACCCCCTTTCGCTGCCCACACAAATGTTGCCAAAATTTGTACGAGTGGGTGCTTCATGTTGTAGATACCTGCAGACATACTGTGATACTATTCTTAATCGCTCAATAATAAAGTGACCGTAAGGCAAAACTTAATTGTTCGTTCCAACATTATCTATGCAAAACATGCAACAGGTAAAAAATATCTACAGAAATATATTCCCTTTCAATTCATCAATTATGTTTTTGTTTACGTAATTCAAAAGAAGAGGTCAGCTATCATTTTTCGATGTTGCCTTTGGGAAAAATACAGCTTTTTAGGTAAACACATGACTTGGTTTCAAGACCCAAGAAACCCATCTACGGAAGCCCCATTTGTGGTTAACCACATTATAGTGTTCATTAAATAAACAGCTGACAGCGAACCATTATGACATATATCCTATAACTATCATTGGTAAAATACGTGTGGGCGGTCAATCACAGCTGATTTATAAATGGGTCATCAATTTCCAAATCTATCAACTTGAGAGGCAATAATAGTTTGTTTAGTCTTAATCTCTGAGATTTAAAATAGCGAAAGATGAAGTAAATTTTCTTTCTAACATAATCTTCATTTTCTGTGAAACTCATAATTTGCTTTTTAATTATTGTGATAAACTTGTGCAAGATGTGCATCGAGTCTTTCTGGCATATATTCCATATTCTTTCCTTTAAATAGATATACATCCACTTAATTGTCTTAAATGTTAGCTTACATCTTTATTATTCTTTGGGGGAAATTTTGTGAAAGTTATGTTTCTCGAATACACAATGGAATACTTTGTAATTAATGAAAGTTTGAAAGGAACAATACTGCCCATTGATTGTGACCTTTCAAATTTTAAAGGAGATAAATCGATTACTGCCTAACTGTAATGATTTGGTAAAGCACAATAGAAATTTGCTGAAGAATCGAATTATTCCGGGAACGAAAGTTTTACGTGTTGCACCCATGAGACATTGTAGGAAGTAAAACGTTGGTCCAATCTCTGAATTGCATTCGTAACTGTCGACGATTTTGGTTCTTCCTTACCGTGATAGCCAAAAAAAAAAATGATAATAAGGTTCTATTAAAACTTAAATGCTGTTTTATACATTTTATATGAAACGTAAATTACATTCCCATATAAGTTCATAGTATGAATTTTTTGGTATAAGTATTAGGTCATACAGTCAGCTAGTTGCCCCCGCGGACTAGGTCATAGACGAGAGTGACTAGTCACTGTATCAGTTAATTAGTACAAATCAATACTGTGTACCAATCAATGATTAAGTCCTTGTATTTTGGTCAAGGTGGTGCATAGGAGGAAGTGGTGCGGTATCGTAAAGAGGTTGGGCACAGCCCCGCATTAGTTACTCATTTGGGGGAACAACTCAATTTGAGACTTCTCACTTAAAATAGCACAAATTCATTAGAAATACAACATTTTTTCAAGAGAATTCACAACTACAAAAAGTTACAAAACTATGAAAATTAGTTTTATTTCAGGCTTCTAATTTTTTTTTAAGTGAAAAATTGATACATCATTCTTACATAAAAGTTATATTATTAAATTGGAACATATGCCCATTTATATTAGAAGGTCAAACTAATGTTACAGTAAAATATATAATTTTTGGCATTGCCCAAATATCCCTCATTTGAGGGGTTGTTACTCGAATGAGTAACTATACTCTAACAAGAGGGGTTGTGCCCAACCTGTTGAAAACTTTTGCATGGTACATTTTATGTTTGGACGAAATGATTACTTTTGTTGCACACTTAGGTTAACGTCACTTACTTTTTATTCGTTTTTAACGCAAAAAGAAAAATATTCTTGGAAAACAGGAAAAAGATAAATATATAGGATCCTGCAAAACAACTTGATACAACTTTTAAAGTATATGCATCACTTACCTATTTCTATAAAGTAACTTGATGCGGTCATGATGAATCCGAAGTTTTCTAGATATAAAATATTTCAGTCCTTGGACTGTTTCTGATGTAGATACACTTAATTCTAATCTTCCTCCAGTTGTTGGACACACGAACACACGCGTATGGCTTGCGCGTGAAAAATCACTATTGCTTTGTGGAAAGCAGTATGCCACACTTTCTTTATTCTCCATTTTTGCAATGTTATTTTTCTGGTATTTTCCTGTAACAAATTCAAAGTTTGCACACTTAGTAGTCAGTTCGGAAGCACACCTTTTCTTACTATGAAACAGCAATGTTTATGTTCAGTGGGTTAAAGCGGGGTTATGTCCAACAGCAGGTACGCGCAAGTGCAGATAAGTTTTTGATAAACAAAGTTCTTTACTCACTGACAAAGCCAACACTACGTTTCAGCTTAAAAAATAATCCCGAAGAAATCTAAATGTCTATATATTAGAACAAATGTTAGTAGAAATTTTGAATATGAAATAAAAATTCTTACTACGCCCGTATATATGTCACTGACATCCCCTTCAAAACATGGACTCGTCCGTTACTATCAACCGTGAAACCGCAAATACGTCAATGGGAAAAATCACGTGTTTTTGTTTTCCTTACACATCGATGATAGCAGTATTGATCGAGTAGTGACATGGATTTGTTGTAGCGATATTTCAAACAAAAGAATTAGGAAATGTTTGTAATTATTTAGAAATTGTTTAGCTATTGTAAAATTCATGAAAAGAAAAGGTTTCTTAATCGAGTGTCTGCGAAAACCTTAATTCCAACATAATCAGTATATAAGTTTAAAAAATTCATGTTTTACTTAATGCCAACATACTATCTAGCGCCATGGTCGAACCAATTTGAAAAATATTACTTGTGGCCAACGGGAAAAAAAGTTATATTGACCTTGAACAGCCTGTAAACCCAAGTTGTTTTAGGACAATGGTCTCATCGATATTGGATATGCATATTATATGGGATTAAAAGACAGTCTTTTGTTCCAATTTATATTTTTTGAATAATGTAAATCAACATGTTTTTTTCAATATAACGAATAAAAACACAAGGGTTGCTATTAAATGTTTTTTCCCTCACGCATTAGTTAATTCAAAATCCTGAATTGCTCTGCATCCACTGTTTTGTTTTACTGAAAATTCAGATAACTTTGCTTTCACTTAGTGAAATGGTGACTAGGTGACATCCATTCGAAATTCTTCCTATAAACAACATGGGTATAATTTGCCAATTTATGAAATAAATAAAATAAAATAGAACTTTCAAGGATTCGCACATTTACTTGAAATTAATACCCCCTTTAGAAGATCTATATTGTTATATGTTCACCATTTTTGCATTAGATTAGGTCGATCGTCGCGTTTTATGTATAGTTTCACATTTTGTATTTCGGGGCCTTTTACAGCTTCCGTTATGGCATGGACTCTAGTTTATTATTGAAGGCCGTAATCGGACATGTAGAAGTTTAAATTCTACTGTCATTTGGTGGGTGGCTGTTTCATGGACAATCATGCCACATCTCCTTTTATATATTTATATATTAGTTTTCAAAAATACTCCAACAAAGCTTGTAATAATTACTACACATGAAAGGTGTTATGTCCGCAAACAAAACATTGAAAAATATCAGGACATCCAACTGTTTCATATTTTTGCAGTCTTTCGTACAATTTCTGAAAAAAAACGGCTCTTTAAGCCAGTGACATGAAGAATAAAAATTAACTTTAAGTGAAAGCGCACAGGTCAAAAATATTCAGCGTACAATTCAATTTATTCCATTTAATAATGCCCCAGTTAACGAACGCGTTTTCCAAAGTTTGTTTTGGTGGGATGTAGATGATGGTCGTTGAAAACAAGCCGGAGGATCTAGGTTTAAGAAGATCAATGACACGAGTAAAGAAATCATTTAAAAAACAAGACAGGTCTACGTCAAGGTCGCGGCAACAGTCATTTTTCCATTTAATCATATAATGAATTCAATCAGTTGTGGCGATTTGCGTCATCAGTATTGATCTGGCAAATATGTGTCGAAGATTCCAATGGTTGGTTATCCCCCTTACATCAGTAAGTCGAAATAAAACATCCATCCACATAAATATCGGTCATATCATAATTTAAGCTTCTGCCTAATAAACATTGACGTGTTAGACAGTTGGTAATTTTTTCCATGTACAACAAGGTCATGTGGAATCATTATTTTATAAAATTTTTAAAACGTGTGATCCATGAATTGATTTGGGGGGGTGCTGGGATTTTATTTGAAAATGTGTAACCTGGAATTTCGCAGAAAAATATTATAACAGAGGTCGACGTTGTACTGGCCCAAAATTTTCTCTCTGATATTTCTTGTAAAGTCTTAAATAAAAAATTTTTAAACACCCAACGGACGAAGCCCCCGCCCACTTCCGCGGTAACAGAAAATCAAGTGGTCAGTGCCGAACTTAAGCCGTTTTTGGCATTAAATTCGACCAGCTTAGATTTTTTCTAGGAGAAAGCGGATTTCATTCCGACAACGTATTAATTAACATTGGTTTGATGAGGGTGGGCGGGTTTGTGATTCTTGGTTTCCGGACGATTACTCCAAAAGTTTACATCCGATTCAAATGAAACTTAAGGATATTGCTATATATTAGGCAAATGAGAATCCTATTGATTTTGGAGAAAATCCGTTTAAGGTCAAGGTCACAGTCGCAAAATTTTCAATTTTGTAAAAATAAGGTTTCCGGACGATAACTCCAAAAGTTTACAAACTTAAGGATATTGTTATATATTAAGCAAGTGAGAACCCTATTGATTTTGGAGAAAATCCGTTTAAGGTCGAGGTCACAGTCGCAATATAATTACTCTTATAATAATCTATTAGTTAAACTTCCCTACATTTTATTTATTAAAAATAGAACGTCAAGAAACTGTAAAAAATTCGTATATTTATTACATAGATTAGTACTTTATTATTAATCTGACGCTGACAAAACGAATAAAACCTTAAAAGATTTACTTTCCAAAGAAATGCTATGGAATAAAATTTTACATGTTACACAGTGCTTAAAGAAAGTATAGAAATCTACGTAAGTATAAGATTCTAACCTTAACAAAATTTGACTATGTTTAGTTCTTTGAATATCAGCGTATCAGTTGTTCAAAAGTGACAAAATGGCTGCCCAGATGGAACAAGACTGCATGGATACGAGTGAACGTCGCGCATGGTTTTATAGCACTCGTGACACACAATCGTCGTTTCGACACGATTTGGACACAAATTTGACGTTTGCCTTAGCCTAAGTGACGTTACGACACAATTTGCACTAAATACATACATACGGGTAATTGTAAGCAATCTCCTAAACAGAGAGTATAGTACTTCTTTCGTCAGACATTTACATCTCTGCCATTGATGTTCCGACATTGATTTTCTGGATTTTGACGTCAAAAAATTATTGCGTCAGAAGCAGGTATGACCGCCTTGAGAGGAAGCTCACAAAATGGCGTAATCACGTATGGCAGAGTCGACTACTGGAGGTTCTACAGGAAGCAAGGACACTCTGTTTCGGAGATTGAATTGTAAGGTGAAACGTACGTCAACAACAATGGCGGCCTACAGGGTTGACGCTGCCGCAAGTAAAAATAAGGGATCAAGTTGGGTATTCGCAACTGTAGTTCCATCGTAATGAGTAAATCGGTTTTAATATCCGTAGATTTAGGTCGACGAGTTGACATGCATGTGTCGACTTATTTCTGGTCGACAGGTTGACATGCATATGTCGACTTATTAAAGGTCGACAGGTT
>JAULBM010000001.1:1020975-1032864 GCA_032357055.1 Geukensia granosissima
ATAGTTGCATTCAAAGCACTTTCAAATAGTCTCACCTATGGGTATCAAGTCAAAAATACCACAACCAATCTCTCGTTGAAGGCCTAAGTTGATAGAGGCCTATAGATTTGGAAAATTTGTTCATTTTTTTGGCCAAGATGTAGTGAGGCCTTCTTTTTATTTACTCCATACCTTTTATTTGTGGTGGAATCTACAAGAAAAATTTTGATGGATAGATAAAACCTAAGTCTGAAATAATAAAACATTTATTCGTATATAGTTTGTCAAAACATGAACATTAGTATTTTATTTAAGGTGTAGTTTTGGCGTTTGTAATTATCTCTATATAATATAAGTTATACTCAAAACCGAGTCCCGATATTATGATTTATTTGGTCGACTCGTTTGTTTTAAGGTGAGGCTTTAAAATAAATCAAGGCACCCATTTTCAGTATCCTGAAAATTTGGCTTCATATTTTATTTGTTTGAAATTTAGAACTTTATTTACTATGGTTAGATCTAAGACAACGTTTTGGTTTTAATGCCTTTGATGAGAAGTTCCTACTTGAAATGCCCATATAGCATACCAAAATGCACCGTACTTATGCAACATTTGTAATTTTATTTTTTGACACCGCTGGGTCGATCCCTTGCACTTTTACCAGTATTTCCCAGTCCAGAAGTCAGTCTTAAATAAAATTTATCACTGAATGTTTAACAGTTGCTATATATAAAAATAGGAGATGTGGCATGATTGTCCATGAGACAGCCACCCACCAAGTGACCGTAGAATTTTATCTTTGTTTGAATTTTACACCATTGAAAATACGGAAAGGTTTCTAAACGTATTGGACTGGGTAGTTGTGCTTTCTGCTGAATTTGGCATCCAATTTTGATTCGTTTGTTTTGAGTATTTCTTCTATTTTACAGGTTTGAATCTCGCATTTCCTATATTTTCGTTCTGACTCTAATGATGAGCAGATATTACTTGAAATATTGAGATTCACTATATTTATGCAACAATGGTAACCTTGTATTTTATATATTCACTGTATGAGGTAGGAAAAGGGACGTCACCTACAAGGAAGGTAATGGCGTATTTGGAGAAGTCCCAGTTATACACTGCAAAGATATCGTCAAGATAGTGGTATTATTAAATCAATTTGGAAGGATCTTTGACAAAGTTGGTACCAACTGAATATATCATCTCTCCCCAAGTCCAGTAAGTGTGTCATTTGTACTACCCTTTTGCATCCGATTACACGATCACTGCTGCCACAGGAAAAATTTCTGATCTGTTTTATTAAATGCCTATTCAATGTGATATGAAAATTTATGTTTAATAAGGTAATTTTGGGAAGTGTAGTATAAAGGATTGGAAAATCGTTAGTATCAACAGTGTCAAAAGCGCGTAGTTGATCTTATATTTTACCCTGTTGTCTAATCCTAAAACATTATCAAATATATAAACCATCGGAATATAGTAAATTTCCAAACCCGAGTCGATGTTAAATTTTAAAATGTATGTATGTAATGCATATAAAGCAGATAGATCAGAGGATAGACAAGGCGTACAGTGATTGTAACTTTTTCATATATCTGGTTTTAGGGTTATATAACAGGCACCAACCAATCAGCAAATAATTTTTGGGGGGTATTTTAGAACAAGTACGCACTTTTGATAGACATTTTTAAACTTCCGCCATTTGATATTGTGTGGAATAGAACAAAGAATGTCTTGTTTTTAACCGACAACAATGTACTTGTAGTCTATCTCCGTGATTTTTAGGAAAGAAAATTTTCTATTAGATCTTAAAATCTCTATTTGGGAGTGCATATGAATTGGCGGTATAGAGGGTAGAAATATTAAATGTATGGATGCTGCTAGAAGAGAACCAATTGATTGATTGAATGCTGCTTCAACCTTATTCACAGAAACAAAAAAATTCGAAGATACCAAAGGGGAGGACAGTAGACGGAAAAAGACCATGGCCAATAAAAAAGGATCGAAAGACAGACATAGTACACACAACACTACACTGAAAACTAAAGCGAGAGTAACATGAACCCTACAATAAACCAGGGGAGTCGGGTTAGCTACTTGTGCACCCGTCGTGTTACTTTGAAGAAATAGCCGGTGTATTCTCGCAATCCCAACCGGTAAAAGAACGGGTTCGTTGTTACGACAGTGGGAAGATATTCATTGTCATTTGTGTATCGTTCAATCAAATCATGATGGCGTTTGAAAAATTTCCGAGTGATGACTTGAATCTTTCCTTGAGAAACCATTGGTTCAGTAGCTTTCTAGCCAGTAGCAACCCTCTATCAAAAAAATCCTGATAGGAATCACACGCCCTGGAGTAGCGTATCAACTAAGAAATATACACTCCGTATGCAGCTGTAGCTGGAATGTTGCTTGACATGAACGGAAAGTTAACAATTCGAAAATAAAAGCCCTCTCTCTTGTCGTTAAGTTTATTATCTATATAGCGATTTATGAAACCAAAAAATAAAGCCAACTTTTCTCTTTTCTCTGCATGAAGTCAGCTTCACAAGAATAGAGGAAGAAATCGGCGAGAAGGGGTGCACAGTGGGTCCCCACCTGAATGCCATCAGTCTGTGAAAAACACGCCAGCCAGATATTACAAAACTGATGTCGATCAAGAAATCTAGCATTCTGCAAATGTCCTCTACAGAATACTATTTATTAGAACCAGAGTGGTTAAGAACGAAGTTTGTCCCTTCTTGTACCAAATATTTTTTCTTCGTTTGCCATCTTTTTTAACAAAACAAAGGTGAACCAAAGTTTTTAATTTTTCATTAAGTTTTGAAAGGGGAATAGTGGTAAATCAAATGTTTAGATGCTACTGCAAGGGGAAACAAGTTAACAAACAATAAATCAAGATGTAGGCTGTAAGGCAGGACGTTAAGAATACCACTGGAAAATTTACCTCAAATGAAGATTAAACAGAAGGACGAAATTCTTGTTAAATTACAACAGTTAGCAACTAATATATCATAAAAAAATCCAAAGGATAAAAAATAAATTCGTAAAGACAGCAGTTCATTCCTCACCAAAGTGTCATGTAAACCAACATTAAACATATTTTCTGCATAAGTTTTAAAGCAAACAATAAACAACAAACTAATGGATATGTTTTGGGCTGTTGATTTGTCATAGCTTTAAATAGAGAACAAAAAACAAACTGGCCAACAAAAACCATGTTGACAAATAAAATCGAAGGGTGAACAATTCGATGTAGAAAAGTCTCTGCTGCTGGGTTTAGTCCATAGCAGCAAAACAGCCAAACCGATAAATTCTGCCATACATTGTTCTTCAGCGTTCTTTATCAATTGATGCAAGTCTAAAATGTTCGATATATTGCAAATTACATCCATTGCTTTACTTTCAATATTATACTATGCTATGACGAATTAAGTTTCATTTACTGGTTCATCTGAAATACAAATCAAAAACAGCAGCAAGCACATTTCATATAATAAAGGGGGTGTTAACGGGCGGGTGGGATTTAAAGTTGACGGATCCTCTGACAAATAATGAATGGTCTAATGTTAAAAACCTCGTTGTCTTTAAGACACATTTCCCCGCTAAACTAAGCTCGTGCATATGATGTTTAAAACACGGGGTATACCAGTTCGTGGAATTCATGTTATCGAACTATACATTGAAAAACGAAAGTATTCACTGGGGGATAAAATCTGTGATATAAAATGTGGAATTGCTAATCGAAACAAAAAATTACGACAAACCAAATAAGTAATTTTATCAATACAATAAATCAATTTAATATGTATGATATTAAATTAAATTATCTCGAAAACTTAGTACGTACATTATTTCATAAATGGGCGCCGCCATCTTGGAATTTCCGAGCCATCGCAATATAAATTTGACATTAACGTTACTGTTTTGTGCATTCCGATTTGAATAGCTTTTTGTCCACAAATATATCTCCTATGCCGGTTATGTCATCCACCGATTGAGACTAATCCCTGGCTTTGATTACCGAGTAACATTACAGTGGCAATAGTGGATCAGCAGCTGCTCACCATTCCGAAACACCCGAGTTTACTCCAGATTTTATAAGGATTTGTATAATTCCTACTTTATTTCTCCCCGTTGTCTTTATGTTTTTATATCAAAGTATTGTACTGTGACAGTCACGCCAATAACCATCTGATTTTTTATGTATTTAAAATTCCACAATCGGTTTTGTCGTGCGCAGAGAAAATTTATATATCTCGATGGTTCATACGAGAAAGCGAAAGAGAACCAAAAAGCCAGATAAAGAGGACAAATCGTCAGAAACGGTAATCTGGAGAACATAACATACAGTGTATACAACTATGCGGACCTATCGAAAACCGGGGTGGACTCAGATGATCCGGAATGATACGCAGTTACTCTTGCCGCATTGTTATCGTGCTATATGAATTATCACTGGGTTTTACAAAAAATAAAACGACGGATGTCATTTGCAACAGAAGCTTCTAACCTTTCTGGAGCACCTGAGCTTCTCATTGTTTTCATTGGGTTATTGTTTCTCAGGCTTTAGTTATATAGTTTTCTGTATAATGTTTTGTGTTCCGATGTTGTCTTTCGTTTCGTTCTGTTGGTCATGGTTTTGCCTATTATTCTTACTTCTAACGATTTACCGTATGTCTATTTGGTATCGCCGAATTCATATACAATAATTCAAATACGGATAATAACACTAAATCACCTTATACTCCTGAAAAAGAATTTGAATGGAATTTGTTGTATCTAACAAATCATGACCAAACTGTGACATGAGGATGTGATGATAAAACAACGAAATCGCGTACAAATCATTTTGTCAAGAATTACATGTATATATACACAAGTATACACTTGGTCGTAAATATGGAATATTGACATTTTCTGAGTTAAAATTCAACTTTGGAGATTTGCATGCAAAAACTATGAGACGCAATGCCAAAAATCTTTCGGCAAATCTCATTATTTTCCTCCAAGGTACAAAATTGTCCGATTTAAGATTTTTGTCCGATGGTTAGTTTTAGCAGTTTTTTGAAAAAAATGCCAATTTTGCATTCCGGATAGAATCCTTTCATATGTTTCATTTCATCCAATTTGATTATTTAACTTTTCTCTAATATCATCCTGCAAGCATTATCTATCTTTTCCTGATAATAATTTTGCTTGACAAAGTCTAGCCATACTTATTTCTCCTATAAGGTCGAAAATTAAAATATTCCATATTTATGAGCAAGAGTATATAACTGTTCGTGAGCATGTAATTGGTTTTTTTTACCAATATAAGTATTAAATGTCAGTACCTGTGTAATCCTGAATAATTTTGGAATACTTTAAGAAAAAACAGACAATAACAATGCTATTAAAAAATACCTCGGCTATAAAAGCTAATATATGTTTAAAGGAACTTATCTGCTTTTATTGACGTTCTTCATTGAAGTAGATAAATTTAGAAATAGAAAAAAATCCATACTAAAGTACCACCAAGGGAATTTGCTTTAAAGATTAGAAAACATCCTTACTCTTTTGCAGTCAACGACACAATGCTCCAAGTGTTTAAATTTTAGCAGGATAAATTGATCATAAACAAATTACATTTCAACAATAGTGAGCTGAAAGCAAGTTTCTGAAATTGCCGAGTTTTGCAATATTTAACTTATGCTACAATAACTCTTATAGTTGATTGTAACTGTAATGTGCAATAATAAACAAGACAATCAACATTTAAGTCAAATATATGACTGATTCCAACTGATCCTCCATATCAAAGTACAATCTTTAACATTGTAATTCTGGAAGCAAATATATTTTGACAAGTCAAAGAAAGAATAAAATCCAACTTCCAATTTTTACATGTAAATGTTAAAGTTTTTGGAAAAATATATATCATGTATTTCATTTCCCTATGCATGAAATAAAATTTTGTTGTGTTCTAAATATGTTTCTTAATTGAAGGATTTAAAATAATAATTATTTATTGATAATGTTTTTAAAATACAAAATTACCATACTGATTAAATATGGAGAATTTTGGTTTAAAGTTAGGTCTCTCCCTTACTTATTTGTCTTGAACAGCTGGTTCTTGAGACTTATTGGTCAGCAATTACAACCTAAAAACCTAGTTTTTATCTTAAAATACCATATTGATATAAATAGTATGTTATTGACTACCTTCTTTCTACAAACAATTATTAATCATCTGTTGCACATAAAGTTAGGTCATTCATAATACAAAATTACCAATGTTAAAGAAAACTGGAAAATTTAGGTATGCTATATGTACATTTCAAGGAGTAACCTCTCATCAGTAGCATCAAAACCGAAACATAGGAGGTCAAAGATTCAAATATAGGGAAAGAAGCACTCAAATCCAAACAAATCGAAATGGGAAGCCAGATCCGACTGCAGGGACCACTACTAAGTGCGTTAATAAACAAGACACATAGCAGATTGAAGGTATTCAAATTCCAAAGAGGATGCACTTATCTTAATACACTGTCACCATATACATATGAATATCTACTACCCCAAAAATGTTTTTCCAATATCAAGAATATTAATAAGAGAAAAAGCATAAAATACTTGTTAGCTTAAATCAAAAGACTCAACAATTTCTTATCAAATCAAGCAAAGGTAGCACGATTTCAATGAATATTTCTACGAAGCTCGACAATTGTTTGGTGACTTTTGAAACTGGTTCCATATATGCGAGTAGTAAAAATAACAGACATCTTTGAATAATTCTGAGCTGAATTAATCACGTTAAAACACCAGAGAAGCAGGAGACGCTTCGCCTTCCGGATCACCTGATCTTGAATTTGCTTTTTATAGGGTTTGTTTTGATAAAGCTGAATTTCCATTGAAACTTTCTGAGTGGTGTTGTTTGTTCTTGACTCTCTGTTTTTGTCATAGTCTTGTATATCTTCAAAATTTCGTAAGCCACTTGGTATTTTTAAATTCTTTTAACAACTGTACATGAATAGTTTATTGAGGTTTTCTAATTTCGTCGGCATAATGAGATGAGTATATAAATGTAATATCATTAAACGACAACGTAAGTAAACCCCATACGAACATTCTTGACAAAAAACCGGTGACCAGGGTTTTTAACAGACTTGACGACATTATTCCAGCCGAGGATAAATCTTTTTTGTTATTTTCTGTTGACAAGTTTATGTCACAAATCGGAGACCAAAACACAAACATTTTAAAAACATTTCAAAAGTCAAGACATATTTGTATTTGTTTAAGTCTAGTGTAGAATACCCAAGTGAGAGACCAAAACACGCATAGTCCAAATAGACAAGACAAATTTGGAACAAACTAAAAGAAAAAACGAAAACAAAAGGAACACAGGCTTGGTATCCACGAACTCCTTTATAGAACAGTAGTGTGATCAGGTGCTCATTGTCTTATAAATCTATTTAATATTTCATGTATGTCTTATGTTAACATATCTTTTAAAAAATATCTTTTTAAATAAAAAGTCAGATAAATTATTTAACATTAATAGTAATATTAACTCCAATTTCATATTTTTTCTATTCAAAAGTATTAAAGTGTTTAATTAAAGATAAATACTTATAAACATTTAGATAATTATAAAATCACCTATTGTTTTTATGTAAACTTATATTGGAGTATTTTTGTTGGTGTTCAAGGAATATGGAACATGTACAATGTTGGCATGAGATGATCCCCTTACCATTTTGGACTTTAATTTAAACACTTTGATATACGAGAAATGAAAAAAAACGACGCCTCCTCTATGGAGTTGTCGGGCGGATTGTGTCAACATTTAACAGAATACGTGCAAAATGTGAAACAAAAATACATGCTTACCAATGTTTTTTTAATATTGTCAATACTCGTGTTTTAAGAAGTTATCTCTCATCAGCAGGATTAAACAAAGATATAAAACAAAAAGAAAGAAAAGCCGAAATTATAACAGAAGAAGTACTCATATGCAAACACGTCAAAATGGGATGGTAAATACAGCAGGTGTTCATAATGTGCAATACAAGAATTACAGAAGAAGCGAAAACCGAAGATTCATACAAAGGGGAAAGTCGGCAATCTCTAGAACACTAACAAGACGGAACATAGCATGTCTACACGTAAAACTAAAGAAAACATAACTATGAACAGATCCCGCCAAAAAACGAGACGAACTCAGGTGGTCCGGCAGGGTAAGCAGTTCCTGCCTCTTTAAAAACACCCACCGTATTGTCCATTTTCCAACTGGTATTGATTATTTCAAGGCAAAGGAGATGGTTTTATGGGATCACATCCTCCAGGTGGAAAGCGAACAACCTGTTTTTTTTTGTTTACTCCGCAATGCACAGGAAAAGATCAAGGTGTGAGACAGACTTGGAAATGTCTGTTACGTCTGTAACTTCAAGCTCATTTGAGTAGATAAGGTAAAGATAATCATCTTATTGAGGGAACATCCTCTTTTGTGTGTCCCACGGAAAATCTAGTGAACTAAAGGCAACAGTTAAACGAGAAATAATGAAAAGCACAATACAGAAAAGATGTGGATTGTGTTTTTCTGGCACAATACAATTATTCTTTCTTTTAAATCTATATAACGGAAGCTGAAATTAAAAGTTTTGACTTTCTTTTTTTTTCCTGTGACAGCTCTTGAAGAAACTCTGCCTCAAACGATTGAAGAAAAATATCGGTGAAGAGAGGAACACACTTAGTGTCCATTGGAATGCAGATCGTCTGCGGGAAAACTCGTCCACTAAACTGTACAAAAATGTTGTCAATTTGAAAATCTAACATTTTGTAATATAATCTCTATTTAATTGTTGTTTCTTATTTTTTGTTCCGTTGAACAAATTATGTTTCGGTTCTAACGACAACGATGTACAATGTATTTTTATTATCTTTCTCTGTTATTTTTCAGAAGGCAACTATAAATCATACCTTAAAGTCTTGTTTTGAGATGCTGTATAGAGTGTGGAAAGTCAATCGTTTTGATGCTGTTACTAGAGGAAAGAGATCTTGAATTTAAAATTTCCATCGGGTCTTTGGAGTGCTTTAGTATCCACAACTGATTTATGCCACTTCTTGCATAATTGTGTGTGAAGCCTTCCGATCTGAGATGAAGATCAAAGTATGAGGCAGACTTTAGAGTATCTTTTGTGTCTTTAATTTGAAGCTCATTTTGGGTAGATGAGGTGAAGATAATCATTGTTCAGTGAGAGAGCATCTTCTATAAGCTGGATGTAATTTTACTAGTTAAGAATTAAAATGAATAACGCGAGCCTTTTAAAAAATATTTGTGACGAATTTCATGTCAGACATGTCTTAACAACTAGTCCAGTGAACACACTCGAAGGCGGCTGGTCCATCAGCAATGGCATTGACCCAATGGTTACAAAATACATGTTTACAAAGTTGTTTAAATATTGTGAATGTTGTACATGTAAATTATGACCAAGGAGTAACATCTCATCAGCACCAATAGGAAAGTTGAAATGTTCAATCTAAAGACAGTAAAAAAAAGGACTTGTATCCAACCAAAATTGGGAAGCTTCATTCACCGGAAGGAGTTCTACCATTTGAAATACAAGGAATGAAGCCCCTGTAAGTTCTGGTTTAGGATGGTATGACAAGTTAGACTATTTAGAGACTTTTTATGCCAAGAATTTTGTAGATTGAAAATCTTTATTTAATTGATAACTAGATTTTTCAATGGTTTAATCAAGCAGAATTTTATCTGCTAATAGTATCTCCAAATCAAATGATCCTACCGTTAACTTGAGACAAATTGTTTGATTTTGCAGGTCTCTGACAAATCCTATTTGTCACACAGTCCCAAAGGTCTTTACCGAGTCTAAATTCAGCTCTAACTTAATTTTCGCAGTTTTGTCAATCTTTTGAAACTCAGTATATCATAATTAGTGAATGTGTTCATATAACGGTTTTTTGGTTTTGGGTTTAAAAATAGATATAACTGATATGGTGACACAAAAACGTTATATTGTCATTAACGAATGGATACACTTAAATAGTCATTGTATAAATGGCATGATGTCAGGAATGCAAGCATACTCTAGGAGCCTCTGATAACCGTGTTATATATAGTTTTAGGAGTTGGAGTGAACATAGCATGTATCAAAAATTGTTCCTTCACAAAGAAAATATTTGAAGTTAAATATATGTCATGAAGGGAACACCACACCCCAACAGAATAAGGTCAAGGTTCAAAAATATGATATATCCTCTAAGTAATTTAAGTTAATAAATATTGGAAAGACAATAGGTGACATAGGTCATTTGTTTTTGTTTGTTTTATTTATGTCCCATCTATTTAGGCTTGTGACTTAAGGCTGTTTTGGACGTCCAGATATTAGAAAGAAGTATTCCGCAGTAGGAGTACTTGTGATAAGGTCATAAAATAAATTAATGTAAAAATTATAAGAAAGATTAATTGTGTAAAACGTGTTACGAGTTTATTAACAATTACACATTCAATACAGAGATTGCATAACACAGGCTAATGACGAATGACAATCCCTTGGTAGCCTTTCCTGCTGTAAAACCTGAATTGTGTGAAAGTGTTTGCACTAAGACAATAATAAATTTTATGATTTTATAATCGATACCAGAAAAATAATGTCATTACATTAAAGATTAACAATTATAAGCATTTATGTTTTCTCAAAATCAAGTACACTAATTAAACAATGGAAAATTAAACATTAATAAATAATTAAACATATGCACTGTCTCTGTAAGTTTTGAGTTGACAATGCATTTTTGTAACCATGACAACATTAAATCAATAACCTTATAAGTAAGTTGTGTCCGAGTTTTCGCATTGATCGGGATTTGCAATATTAACAATTAAGGAGAATATTTACTACGCATGTTAATATGATTATTAGTACATTATATAGCGATATCTCTATACATATTATAAACCACATCATGAATATATTACTCTAATAATACTATAATGAATATTTGATAGTCCACAGTGAAACAAGACTACTTGCATGTCAAAGGGTGGGAAAGGCAACAAACAACAATTAATAAAAAATGTTTAAGTCGTGGAAGCATATTTTCTCCTCTGATCTGAAAGTTTTCTTGATGAAACGTGAATAGCTCTGTATTAATTGCATCTTTTGTGCTCTCTCGATCATCTGGGTCAATACTATTATTGACAACTCAGCATCATTTTAAACGTCTGCTAGTGTCGTCAGCGTGTGGTGGATATGGCAAATCGTTCATTGGAATGTTTGGATATTTATCCTTTTATGTACTACCTGTGTCCGTAGAAGGGAACCCATAGGAGGCATGCCTTGTTGGATTACAGAAGGGATTATCAATGCTTTTGCCGTGGGTTTGCTGCCTGTCCAAAGAAGTGCGGAAAGCTGTGATGTTCTGTTGTGGATCGGTAGAGGTGAGAAAACTCCTACTATATTATTGATTACATTTCCTGTAATGTTCAGATGAATATTGTTTCAAAACAATTCAAATGCAAATTAATCATTTAACAAGTTCACTCAACCAAAAAAGATAATACTGCAATGCACATCAATCACGATTTTCGGAATTTGCTTTAAGTGATCTTCATAAGTTCATAAGCTCCTCAACAACGTTATGGAAATTTTTTCAACCTTGTTGATATTATTGCTTCAATACAACATAAAAAATTCTGTTCCTAGCCGGAACACGAAACATAAAAAATATATATATATAGTTTTATTTGTAAAATACCCCCGCCGTCGGCATTCAACTTGTAAAGCTGACACCAATACTCATACTAACAAAAGGGTACCTATTTGCATTTCGGGGTCTTTTACAGCTTCTGTTATGGTATGGACTCTGGTTCATTGTTGAAGGCCATAATGGGACCT
>JAULBM010000001.1:1039287-1049930 GCA_032357055.1 Geukensia granosissima
CCCCCCCCTTCCCCCTCAGAATCAACAGGCGTTCGTCCCCTAACAAAAAAGGGACCAGTTTCAACCATTCCACAATAATACCGACTGCCATACTAAACACGTAGCCATGCCCCACGGGCTTTGGCCTAGTAACATACAATGTTTTGGGTACATGACATACAGGTACCGGTATCAAACATTTTTTTTCACCCGCCCGTTGTTTTGCATTATACTTCTTAGCGCGATCGTTCAAATATGCGTGTTTAAAATATGAAAGTTTCTTCTCTTATTACAACAATATTTAACTTTATTCTTTAAGTCACGGTAGAAATTAGGAAAAAGTTCACACCCATTTTAGTGCTCTAGGAATTTTCACCGCCAATAGAAGTTTCGTAGTATTTAGGAAAGACTTCCTCCACACGGGCCGTTTAATTTGTATGCTCCCGCCAATAGAAGAATAGAACAACAATCTATCAATCATTAAGTTTTACTCATTGGATAAGATGTATCTATTTTTGGAAATTTTACGGTTTGGCCAACATCTGGAGTGAAAAAAATATTCTGGCTCACTGTCTGGCCATTGGAAAAAAAATTCCCAAAAATATTTCTAACATTAAATATGCGTGAAAAAATAACCTGGCCCTCGTAGATGTCGAATAAAATTTTCTGGCAAGCATAAAATCCCCCCCAGAAAATCAAATGGTCCCTGCCTTATCAAAACAAAATACTGCAATTAGTTTTCACTGGGACTCGCAGACTTTCAATATGTTATTCAGTAGGATTGTTTGATTGAATGTTGGTTGCTTAACGTCTAGGATGGATGATTTGGGACGACAAATTTAGCCTTTTGTAGCCGGTTTGCATGGCTTTCTCTTTTTCGAAATGTACAAACGGATGTTTCATACATGCATGCAGTGTGATATTCTCCACACATGTCACCCACTATGGTCCACGGCCATGCTTTCTGTATTATGACCTGACAGCCCCCACAAAAGACTTCCCTACCCGCCACATTGGGATAGCGCTGGGTCAGCTCTGTGGAGACCACTCCGGTGCCCAGTTTTTAGTAGAAAACAATACTAAAATTTTTTTTATTATATTATGTAAGGTCACAATTCTACGCTATGAAATAAAGTTCATAAACAGTCTCTACATTGAAATAACATTAAATGCACCAACTCTCGCTAATATTCATTTTCAAACTACAATTCCCTGTAATATATGTCTCCTGATAATTCAATCCGCTCCACAATATTTTTAGGAACTGTAGATTTCAATTTATTTCTAATTTACATTTTGGTTAGTGTCTCATTGAAAATCATACCACATATCCCATTTTTATCTTGTCCTGAAATTCATATCTACTGTCAGCGCAGCTCACTTCGGAAATCGCCTTTTTATAATTTTGAAGATTTTAAAATGGGATTTGAATGGCATACTTTTTACTGAAAATGTATCTAGGTATGTCGTCATTTTTAGTGCAAAATATTTTCTTTTTCACTTAGAGATTTTTTTACTATTGGTGAAAAAGTGGTTTGAATTTGGAAAATTTCTATAGTAAACGTTTAGTGCATTAAAAATCAAATTTCCTAAATTATGATTGTTTAACCATATATATGGTGTTGTACTGTGAATTTTATTTATCTGATCATAAAACAACCAAAAATTTGAACTTTTGATTTGAAAGGTGCTATTAATTGCTAATTCAAGAAAACCCGCTAAAGTGAGTTGTCTCCTTTTTCCATGCAAAATCCCATAGACAATGCAACTTACCCAGATCTGAAGAAACCATTGAACAAATTTGCACAGCTATGGATAATCTATCAACGACTAAGTAAGTCTGATATTTTTATTAAGCATAGGTTAATCTATAACATTTTGAAATATGATTAAATTGAAAAAAGTCGATTTCTGAAGTGAACTGCGCCGACAGTAGTGTGAACAGGCCATAAGAGCCTACAAAAGTTGATCCTGATTAACTTAGGACCTGTTCACACTATAAAAGTTAATCCGGATTAAGTCGCATTGCGTTCACACTAGTTTTAATTTAACCGGATTAACTTGATCCGAATTAAGTTAATCCAGATTAAACTGTAGTGTGAACGCAAAATGTGGATTAAATATGGCGTCATAATTAGTAACGTTAATTTTGGTCTATTGGTTTCCACGGTGCAATTTTAATCCGGATTAAGTTAAGCCACAACCCCAACGCTAGTGTGAACGCAACAGGTTACCTGTATAATGGCTAAAGTTGATCCGGATTAAGTTCATCTGGATTAAGTTAAGCCTAGTGTGAACAGGGCCTAAGATAAAGACTTAAATTTAAAAAAAAAATCTTACGAAGTAAGATTTAAAATGCAATGTTTTATAAATATGGAAAACTTTAGGAATGCTATTTGCACATTTCAAGGATTAACCTCTTATCAGTAGCATTAGATCCAAAATCACAGGAGGTTCAACTTCTTAAAATAACAAAAGAAGCAGTCAAATCCAAACAAATCTAAATGGGAAACCAAAACGACGACAGGGACAACTACTAAGTGCAATATTTTTCGACGCCTTTCCATATTTTTAGTGCTTTAGAATTTTAACAAATGCAGCAAATTTCTGTAAAACATTGTTCGATAAATTTCATACCAGATTAATGATGAGTGATGCAGAGTGAGGCCTGCTTTGTACAAGACTGACACGCTGAAACTGATTTTTAACGTGCTAGCTCACGAAAGCAACAGTCCGCAGGGAGACGTGCCACTTTACCCAGACACATTATTCTGACTCTGCGCCGACCAGTCTTTGCTCTTACTCCTAAAGTTGCGTGCTAATAAGCAGCAAATACCAACTTTAATGTCTTTGGTTTGACCCAGCCGGGTCCACCAGCAGAGGTATCTACCCAGTGGTTTTAAAATAGAAAATTTTCAATGTTGAATAAATATGAAAAACAGTAATTTTGTCAAAATTATGACAATAAGGATAAGTTATGAAATATTAAAAGAAGGTTATAGACCAGTATTTCACAACATCTTATTGTTGTGTTCATAAAATCTTTATTTTGGCTAAATATGGAGCTTAACTTACCTTCTCCTTTGTCTTAGTATTTGTTCCTGTCGTCGGATTTGAGTCCTATTTTGATTTTTTGCCACTTGAATAGTTCCTTTATTATGTTTGGATCTCGGACTTCCTATGTTTTGGTTTCTGATACTACTAATGAGATGTTACTGCTTGGAAATGTACATATTCCCCATATTTATTCAACGTTTGTTAACCTGTATTTCAAAAGCCAATTTTAACTACAGTAAAGAGCTTTCCTGTTTCTTGGAAACATACATAGATAGCAATTCAAGATTTCCGTCAATCGTTTGGGCATCACCACCTGACCCAGATTTTTTTCACATTTTTTTCGCGGAAATGTATTTTTCTGTGGAAACGTAAGATTTTTTTCTCGTGTATGGAAACGTAAATGTTTTTCGGAAGAGTAATTTTTTCGGAAAAGTAATGCTGAAACTTAAAACGCCGAATTAATCACAGTTTCATTAGTTTCTATGAATATAAGACGTCTAACGATTTGCTTTCAACATACCGCATTTGTCGTGGTAAAAATGATGGCCTTTTTTAAAAAATAGTTTTGCATAAAATACCCACAATAATATTTTATGAAAAAACTCCAAAAACGATATCCCTTTTTCATGAGAAAAACAGAAAGTATATAACGCTGTGTGTTGTAAATATTTCTGGGATAAGCAAGATTTAAACAAAAATGACCATATATGTAAAGTAAAATCCTATATTGCGAACACAACACTTTATTTAAAAAATACAAGGTATAACCAATTCCCGACCCCGGGAAATAAAAAGAAAAAGAAATAACGATATCCTGTAGAGTGAGCACATATCATGTTACTCATAATTAAATTCTATAATTTTCAAAATTGGGATAGAGCAGATAAGAAGACCTCTTTACAGACATTTATAGCAGTCAACAAGAATCATTTATCAGGAATCTAATTTGAGATTACATTTATGACATAAATGTCATATGGGCAATTAACTATTATTAAGGCAGGTATATTCTTTGCAGCCAAACCTCCCAAAAAATATTTAGGTGACTTGGGCTTCTGGTGTTGTCTACGGTTTCTACCTCAATAGTGCAATGGTTTAGAATGGTGGAACGATAAAGAATTTGTATTTGGTGCCAAATATATTACTTAAATTTGTTAACTATTCAAGTACTTTATTCAAGTACTTTACTCTAGAATGAGAATCAATATCAATAATATCTTTAATATCCTTAATATTTAGTTTTAACGATGTTGATAATTGTTTTGTGGTAATCGATTATTAGAATCTGTCAGATATCGTGTTTTATACCTCATATGTCGCATCCATCAACAGACGTAGCTAGGTTTCAGAATTACTTCACTCGTAAAGCGTTGCTCAAGCATACGAATACAAGCAGAATTTTTATTTAATTAACTCTGATCGGCGGTTAATTTTGAAGTATTTCCATCCATGATAGCGGCTCAGTATTTTTGTCATTAAACAGTCATTTGTACAGCTTGCTAATATTTACACAGAATTGAGAATTGGCAGTCTGCATCACGATAAAAAGGGATTATGTTTGATTTGTAATACGGAATGATTAATTCTATACATAGTCTGTATCGGAGATTTGCAATACATGCTAGCACAAATATTTCCTACTGATATTGAATACTAGCAAGGGCACACACTAACACACAAACGAGTTGTGCAAAGGGTTCTTTAACGTGTTGAGAAGCGTCGGAAAGATATTGGTTGATAATTTATACATCCGGTCCAAAAAAAATCCCCTTTAGGAGTGGTATAACCTCTCAGAGGAGAAACAGAGCAACAAATTTCTTATATACCTCGACCACTTTCGGGGTTGTTAGTATTGAAAATTCCTTCCTAACCAACGGAAGCCCCTTCAGCAGGGATTGTACCTGCAGGCGGAGAAACTGATCAGCCCTTGGGGATCTCTATAATATGGGAAATAAATGTAGAAGGTTAAGTTGTTTAAGTGGCAAAGCCTACAAATATATCTGAGTTACAGTAGGTGCCTAGCAGTTCCGCATTTGGTACGACTTTTTCGATTAAAAAAAGGCTTTTCTGTATGAAAAAAATCACCGTTTTGCACGAAAAAAGGTTTTTCTGTAATATTTATTGGTAGTTATTATTAATAAACCTTTTGTCGTAGGTCAGGATTTCTCATGTGAATACTGTTCATATTAATTGTTGCTCTATCCCACCATTGGGATGGAGTGGGATTTTGAGCAAGATATGGCCATATTAATTATATTAAATAAGTTCGAAAATCTTAATCAAGCCGATAGTTTCCCCCAAAAAAGAAGAAAAATCAACTTGGTGCTCTAGATATTTACAAGACCAAAAGGCCATTTTGCCTAATTAAACTAAATGTTGGTCTTGCGCATCCAACACAAAAAAATACTTGTGCTTTAATTAAAATTTGCTATTGTAACATAGGACAATCGCAATTATATATCCATCCAGAAAATGGTTGCTTGCATACAAGACCTACATCTAAGTCTTTAGAACGGTCCAGTAAAACCCACTGTAGTTACGAGACAGTTGATTATACATACATGTATGTTTTCACTACTGCATGCAATAATTGACTTTAATGTCTTTCTGTATACAATAGTTTATGAAGCAAAAATGTTGATTACAATACCTCGCAATGATATATGCCAAAAGCTCACACAGAACTCTCAAATGATAGAATATCAAATAAAAAATCAGTTCTATGTGCAAAGTTTTCGAATATATGCGTGTTTTTTTTAGTAATTTTTGTTCGGCATGAGAAAAGTGCAGCCAGAGTTGCATTAAGTTTATTTGTGTTATGGAGAAAATGTGACTGTATTTGTATTTCAGAAATATTGTTATAAAATTAATTTGTTAACTATAATATAATAATGCAAATGTTCAAGCAAAAAAATTCAATAGCGAACTGAAGAATTTCACTTGAAGTTAAAACACTGATACTTTGAAGATGTGTTCATTAGAATGGCAAAGTATGACTGAAGTGTCCAAGGATTTTATGTTTGACTGGCTTTATTAGGTAAGATAATCCTACCTAAGAATGGATATGTCCAGGTTAACGGTAAGATATAATTCCCGTTGAGGTATAATTGCAAAAAAAAATATTAAATCAATTTTCTCAAAAGCAAGTTAATCTTTTACAAAAGCAAAAGTGGAATAAGGATGTACATGTATATCATCATTATCTTTGTAGTGACCAAAATTGACATATTTGGTGGGGAAATAAAGTTGCTAGAAGGCAAAGTCTATTATTTAAAGGAACTGAAATGGACATCAACGGCATTCATTGCATTATGAACTGTATATATCTTTTGGTCAATGAATATAACGGGAAATTCATAAGATATGGATCGTGTGTCCTTCCTGCATTTATTCTATATTCTTTCTTTTAAATTTCGGTAGAGGACATTATAAGGACCATTCTGCAAAAGTTTGGTTCCAGACAGCTTCCAGGTTTTAGACAAGAAGAATTAGTTCATCTGGAGTAACTATAAGGTCATATTTGTTACTTACTTTGTTGGTCAGTGGATTCAATTTTGGTATCATCTAGCAACCATTCTACAAATTGCTGCGCAGTTTACAAGAGAATTCCCGTAGGGTTCGGCCATATTATACAACGTTCGCCTGTGATGATAATGTCTGTTGGTAGGTGAAGATGTCGGATAAATTTTGCGGATGACGTCGAAGGACTATTCTATAAAAGCTTGATTCTAATATTTGCTCGACAGTTTTACAGAAGAAGAGTACTATATGTGAATTTCTTATGCATGCTTTGCTAAGATCGACTTTGGTGGAGCATCTGTTTGACAGTGGGAAAGCCAGATAAGTTTTGGGGAAAGACCATATATAACGAACATTCCACAAAGGTGTGGTTCTAATTGACTCAGCAGTTTCAGACTAGAAGATTTTTTAGTTAATTCCCAAAAGACTAAATGTTTAACTAAGTCCAGCCTTTGCGGCTCTCATTGTTGGTTTGGTACAATGGTATAAAAGACCACCCAAGGGTAATTTCATCAAAGTTTGGTTCCTATTGGCTCAGCAGTTTCATACAAAAAAATTGGTTGGTCTTTGTGGGTGCTGGACAAAATTCTCAAAGCCGGATTAAATCTTGGCAGTTCCAATGTTTTAATCTGAAAAATATTATTCTTTAAAAAGCGAAATATATTTTGATTTTAAAAATAAAAAATAAACAAAAAATTCAAAAAGTAGGTAAAAAGAAACTATTGGAGGTTTAGAGAACTTAGAATTGTCATACGAATACACTGGAATATACACTCATATACACTGAAAATTAATTTTATTTTCCAGCTCAATATGCATGCACCAGTTTTGCATTTTTAAAGTTTATTCTAATGTTTTTCAAAACGGAAAAAGAAATTGTACGTATTTACATTTGTTAATATACTATGCAGTTTTATTGTTATGACACTAGTTGTCTTTTAAACAAATTTGACTAACTGTTTTTATTTAATTTGTTGCAATTACTTACCGTACAAATGGCCAAACATACAGGATTGACTATATTGGGCCTGTAGGTTAAATCTTCTAAGAAATCACCAGTCGATGCATGCCAATCATTGTTTTAGGTTGGGTAATTTTTATTATAAGGTAAACAAATTTTCTCTAGGAGTATAACCTGAACCGTGGTCCACAGGACGGGTTTTTCGCAACTGTCAGCATAGAATCAGAAGAAGACTTTTTATTCCAATCATGGGTCCTCTGGGGTATATGAATAAGCATGCAAATGTCAGAAAATCAGGGACATATCTTGTTGAAAATATAGAAAACATATGCTGTGCATGGTCCATTTATGACGACTTTGTCAATGGTGCATATAGCATGGACTGAGCTGAGAGGGGCTTAAAGAATAAACATTTATTTCATAGATAAATATCGCGCTTTGAACAGTGTTATGGCTAGAACATAATCCAGTTATATTCTTAAAATTCCATTTTTTATCTTTCATAAAAACCCACAAAACAAAAAAATTATCATGTTTGCCGTTTGATTGCACCGACAAAATGAGGCATCCTAAGTGTAAATTTTTATTTCAACTGTTAAAATGAAGCTGCGGCACAAAAATAGCATAACACTGATAAATAGTGGGCTTACATGTAATATGATAATATGATTTCACTGTGAATTATATTTTTTCCAACACTGTGTTACATCTGAGACTTCTATTATTATTATTATTATTATTATTATTATATAAGTCTTGAGAAAACTATGTATCACAATCATTTAAAGTAATCTTATATTAGTCTAAGATTACTTTTATTAACTGATTTAAAAATTAATTTCATAATGAGATAGTATTGTAACATCAGCACGATGAATGAATAACATAGTAAATTGTAGCTTTTACGTTAAAATCGATTCCCAAGCAGTAAATAATTAATACTCAATTCGTGTTCAATGCGAAATCTATTATTGATTAATACTCTGCGATGAGTCATTCTTAACCGGTTACCTCCTCTTGATCGGAATTCTTCAAGTCGGTGAAATCACATAATGCATCAATTGGTGATCACTTCCTGTTATTGATTTAAAATATGTTATTAATTTAATCCGAACATTTCCCGATGGAAGATAATAGTCATACCATTTTAACTTTCAGGAGGAAGAAAATTCTATGGCACATGGATTCCTGACAACACGAGAGAAACGACTAGCAGACTCAAAAAAGGTAAAATCAGAGCAACAAGAAAGTGCACATGTCTCGGATTCATATTGCAAACGTGATGAAAAATTAAACGAAGTAAGCAGTGAAAGTTCACCCAGTAATGGTACAAATTTTAACGCGGCACCTGATATGGGTATAAAAAACATTATGATGGAAAATTCACATTCTGTTCAAACTGTAGAAATTAAGAAGAGGCCTGGTCAGTCACTGGGATTTTACATCAGAGAGGGAAATGGTATGGATAGAACAAATGGTGTTTTCATTTCTCGTATTCAAACAGGAACAGTTGCTGATAGTAATGGCTTACTGCATATAGGCGATGAGATTTTAACTATAAACAAGAAAGACATATCAAATATGTCTTTAGATGATGTGGTTATTTTAATGTCTATTCCAAAGAAGTTAATATTAAAAATTAGAACTAAGAAATGTCACAAGAAAAACAATTCTTGTCCTTCGTTAGCAGTAACTGAACAAGAGACTAAACCAATTGTTAATGTTTTCCATAAGGTACGGTCATCATCAGAAACAGCACTTGAAGAAACAGAAAAAGGTGAACATTTAGTCAATCCATTTACACAAGAGCATGAACATCAACAATCAAGAAGGCGTCAAGACAGACCTACCTCATCTCAGTATGCCAGTATTTTCATATCTCCTCATAAAGCAGAGGCTAAATTGCTTTCTGATGAAGCAGACAGTGAAAATTCAAGTGATGGATCATTACCTCGGAGCATTGATTCGTCTAGTAAACATTATTATGTTGGCTATAGAGGATATGCCTCTGATAGTGCATATGATCAAACCAGTGCATATTTTAGTCCAAATCTTTCACCAAATCAGTGTGGAAGTACTAGTGATCAAGAATTTTTAAAGTATATGTATTCAGATGGAGGTCTTCCAAGAAAATTTATTCCAAAATCTCCTTCTAAGACAGCAAATAAAAGTGGAATAACTTCAGATTCTGAAATGTATGTTGGTGGACAACTGTCATCATATCATGAGCAAACTGCAAAAGGAGTAGACACATCCAGAAAATTCACAGGAGGTTTTAGGGATATGTTACATTCTAAGGGAAAATATGGCAAATCTCAACGTAGTCGATCACCTGAGTGTTATAATTCAGATTCAGAATTAGTTTTTACAAATGCTCAAAAGGGTCAAACAGATGCAAGAGGATTTGCATCAGATTATGAGACCTATGCAGGTGCAGGAAGTGATGATGACCCAATTTATTCTGTTCCTAAATTACCATTTAGCCATAGTGGAAGTTCAGAATTGGAAGAACTGCTTAGAAAATTTAACACTTTATCCATGGAACTGCAACAGGAAAAAAATAAACTGCAACGACAAGTGTCTGGCAAAGATCTAACAGGTAATGATATTGTATTGATTTTCCCTTGACAAAGTATGAATCATACAGCTCCTGATCCAAAGCAAAATGTTATTTTCAAATCAAATATTTCTTGACTGCAAATTGATTACTTGGTATACCACATTCCATATACATTGCACATGTACCATATTTGTCTTTTCTGAAGGGAAGTTTGCATGTGTGTATATAAGTATAATTATTAACTTTAACAAGATATATATTAACTAAAACTAAAAATTATTCAAATCATCACATCATTATGTTAAAAGATGCTTGTCATGAAATTTCTCCTACAAAACCTAATCATTTTGTTGTACAATGTACATTGCAAATTTTTTAAAGCAATATATATGAATATTAACCCAATGAATTTGAATGCTCAGATTACCATACATGTATTTTTTGGCTTTACACTATACATGTACAAACAGTCTTTGGATAAAACTACATGTACAGTACACACAAGGACATATTGCTACAAATGTCTCCCAGAGACTTCTTGTCAGGCATGTCCAACATCCTGCCTGA
>JAULBM010000001.1:1083106-1094824 GCA_032357055.1 Geukensia granosissima
AGTGGCATGTCTTCCTGCAGACTGTTGCTATCATGAGGTAGCATGTTAAAAATCCAGCTCAGCATGTCAGTCTAGTACAAAGTAGGGTTCATTCATCATCACTCATCATTAGCATGCTTTCATCCTGAATATGCATGAAATATTTGCCACTGGACGTTAAGCACCATTCAATCAATTCAATCAATGCAAAAAGAAGAATTGGGATATACACAAGGGAATTATCTAAGAGTCCAGTTATAAGATTACTGTAAATAGAGGTGGTACTTTATCTCATTACAATAAAGAATTATATTGCAGGGCTCAGTTGGAATCTGAACAGTCAATGAAACCAAGATGTTATAAGCTATGTACCTGTCAAGTTTATAAGCTTCTTAAGTCTCTGATGTAAGATAAATCCATCTTGTCCTCTAATTAATACAAGCTATACAATTCTGACTTCAAGTATTCCTACTAATCAAAAGCAGGTGCTATGTAGTATTTACAACATTCCAAGATTTGTGGAAAGGATTAAAAAATGTATTAGTAAATTAATAATATTTGTTTTTGACGTTTTGACAGAAAGTAAACTTATGAAGAAGCATTGATACTCATTACTGTTTACTTATGTATTGTGGGTAAAGAGTTGGAAGTGGAATTAATATTTATTCAGTCAATTTTATCGATTCATAAAACATCAATTTCTAATATTAGTCTGAATAGCCAATCTTTTCTCCCTGATTGATATTTTGTGCCAATTATGGCTTTGTGGAAGACTAAATATCAAAATGACCAGGGTTAACAGTTTGACATTACTGCATGAATGGCTCAATAGATTGTAATGAAATTTGATCAGAATGTTTGTGTTGCTTTGTATGATATTTCCCATGTGGTTATTGCTCTGTCAGGGAAGATAATTACAGGGTAGGAACTTAACTACTGGTCAATATTTCCTCCTTCCTTCATTGTATCCTTGCAGTTTCTATCAGTAGATCTCTGTGACATGTGTTTTATTGGGTCAAAATAGATTTGTTTCTTCATCATTATGTTTGCTTTCACTCATACAAATGATTAAAATACTATACTTCTGTCAGTGATTCCCTTAACAAATTACTTTAAATTAAAGATTTGAATTAATACAATTTTTCCACAAAATATCGAAGACTTGTCGATCATTTCACAAAAAGACTTAAGACTTAGCAGTACTTGTAAATCCTGTATAAGGTATCTAAGTTACGATTACTTTTAACACTTACGACCTTTCTTGTAATGGTCGCCAGGTCTCCAAAGTAAGATTATTGAAGTGAGACAGTAGGAAAGTACACGGTAATTAGTCGTGTAAATTATCCAGTTGTGTTACTCAAAATGGGAGCCACAAAGTGCATTTAAATTTGTCAGATTTAATTTAAGTCATTTTCTTGTCATTCTGTAAAAATGAGAATTTTGATTTCCATATACCAGTGTAACTAATTATTTTTTCTGTTGAAGTTCTAAGCTTTTGAACTTTTCATCTTCAAGACTCCATCCAATACAAGAAAAACAAGTGTGTAACATTATTGAATTACATGTTTTTGAATATTTGTATAGGGAGGCAAACACATTTGAAACATTCAATAGGTAAAGTTAAATCTAATGTTTTCTTACAATGAAGTCAGATGAAATGCTTGCTTTTGCTGTGTTTTCGTTATAGTGTTACTGGTGAGAGGTTACTTGTTAGGATGTGCAAAATGGCATTGGTTATTTTGTTTTTTGATAATTAAAGTAATTACATACAAAAAGATACTGGAATTCATCACCAATAGAATTATAGTTGCAAATATCACAAATGATGTGCTATATTGTTGAAAACCAGTTTCTTAACTTGATGCTGGCTATATGCATTTTATAGTGGACATATTCTTTCTCATTGCTGTTGATTTGATGTAATAATTTCTAGAGGTTACACAAAATGGGGCTGTTCTGATAGTTACACCCAGCATACAGACATCCAGACTTTGCTGTTCAGTCAGAATATGTTTTTAAAATTATATACAGATTACTATGACGGACTCTATGTGACATTTACAGTTATATAGAACACATTTACCATGAATAACACCTGCACAGTATGCACATTCTGGCATGACTGACTTTCATATCACATAAAATACTCACAAAAACCACTCTTGCTATAATTAATATTTACTGAGGGGAGGCAACTCTGATACAAACAGATGTTACCACAGAACTTATCTCTTCTTGTTAGTCCTAAATGACATGTTTTAAACCTGACTTGTAAGTCTATTTAGAAATCATTTGTCATGCATTTTCATAATTCTTTAATTTTTTGTATTGATAATGTAAAAATTTGTTATTAAAAAGTCTCAAAATGCTCAGGCTCAAGGACTGCTGTAGGAGATATATTTTTGTATATTAGTTTTTAAGGTTCCTTCATTGACACTGATTTTGACATCTAAGGATGTTTTGGAGTTTACCCTTTTGAGCACCTGTTTTCTAAATGTGCTATATGAGTTCATGTTTCTGTGCTTTTGTTTCCATATTGCATTTTTGTTTGTTGGTCTTGTCTTATTTGGACCTTTAATTTTAGATCTTTGTAGACATGTGTGTACCAGCATCTACTGTCTGTATGGGGGTTGTTTGACCAAGGAAGCTTTACAATAAAAATGTTTTTATAATTATTTTGTAATTAGAAGAGCTAGACACATCCTTATTTAGTAGAATAAGCTATATTTATTAATTACAATTCTTAACTTGCTTTGAAAAGCACTTTCCAATTGTAAAGGAAATGGCAGGAAAATATCAGAAATCATATAAATGTATCTTTATTGGTATTGAGAAACTGTCGTATCATGAAAAGTTATGTTTCAACATATACAGCTATCAATGTTTCTCAAATTAGAAATTTTGTAAATCTACTTGTTAAAAAATTGCTGCCATATCTCAGGGAAAGATTTTGGAGCTGTTCTTAAAAACAACAGATTTTATAACATCTTTGCTAGATGTTTTCCACTCCCTGCTTTTACAGTGAAATGTTCAGATTCCTAAATTTTTCATTTGCTAGGGAGTATTGTATTGACAGTTAAGTGGCATGATACATTAGGTATTCATAAGACATTTTACTGTTTTAAGCTCTTTAATATAATGTCTTATAAATTCAGTTTAGTAGAAAATTATTTCTGAGTCTGTTCTTTTTGTCACATGCAACATGCTAACATAATCATTTCTTTATGACAAAATCTATATTTTATACATTAAAGGAGAAATGAACAATACATGAAATATTTTATGTAAATTTATAAAGTATGGGTTAAATATAGTGTAAAGTATTAGAAAGATTTGATCTGACAACAACTGTAAAACAAACACTAGCTGTATTATAACTCGTTAATCATCTTTCTTGCTTATACTTTATGATTTATGAGGATCTATAAATATTATTAAATTTTATATACAGTTCTTACTTAGAAATTCTGTGGTGTACTTTTGGTGTAGCCACAGAGTCTGTGATTTTAATCCATGTTATAGCATAGCCTTTGGTTTTTTCTTGTTTGCCAAATCATGTTTATCATTGCTTTTCTCTCTCTAGCCTGGGTTTCAGAGTGGTTTAAGTAGTTGATTGAGATCACTATATATAATCACCTGTAAGGTCTCAGTTTGCTCCAGGCTTTGTACCTTGCAAGTAAGAGTACACTAAACTGGCAGTACATATGCTGTTTGTCAGTATTACCAATTGCTGGTAACTCTTTCTCTGCATACCAGCTTCCTACATTAATAATACTGACCACCACAACTTGACTGAAATTACAACATCATCCTCTGGATTACAGGTTCCTGGCTTGGGACAGGCACATAAAATATGTGTCAGGATTAAACATGTTGTTGAGCCCTCTACCCTCCCATATCCTCAGAGAGTAGCGTGACAAAATGATATAAAAAGCTGCTTTAGATTTCAGTTGATGTAAAATATGCAGACAGGAACAAGTACTATAAAAAACAACATGATGTACCTTCCTGGAAAAAGTACTCATTGTTTCAAAATCCAAACACAATTGATAAAATATTCAGTTCTTTTAAGCTAAGACATTATTCTAAACACATTCAGCCTTAATTAATGTGAAACCTCATTAATAGCTTTTGTCAACACAAACAGAATTCTTGTTTTATGTGTTGGGAGAATTTCACAAAGTTGATTTATTGGGTATTAGAATTTTGTAAAAGGTTGCAAGCCAAACTAATTAGTTGTTCTACTTCATCTATGAGATATTTAAATTTTTTACAGTATTTAGGTATTACATTTCCTATTACACTTTGCAATATTTTTATTTTGGTCTATTGAGAGTTAAAGTTTAAAGGTCTGTTGCAGCTGGTATAATGTTAAAATTGCACTATGAAATACACTAAATCACTTTAAGACATTTTGATGGGTCGACTTTAAAGCTATTTGCAAGTGGGTCAGAAAAAATACAGAATTCTGTTATTAAAAGGACCAATTTTCACTATTTTTGCAACAAGAATCTATAAACCTAACAATCAAAGTTATAGTATTCATATACATAGAACAAAAACTTTAGCATGATAGGGTAAAATTTTTGCAATTTTATGTCATTTTATATTTATTTAATTTTTTTTTATCAAAATAAATTTAAATCAGCATGAAATTTTGTTTTTAATACCAATTTTGAATTATTTATCACATTAATTTGCAATTTGTTTTTCATACAGCATTGTCCAGCAACCAGTTCAAAGTTTTGATATTAAACAACCAATTATTTTTATGGAAAAAGCATGTATTGTAGTGAAAATTTATTTCATTGTTTGCTTTAAAAAATCTTAAATACACACATTATGAATAACTTGTAATATTGAACTGTTTTAACTGCACTGTTATTAATTTAATTTATCAATATTATTTCCATTTTTGCTTGACTTTGTAACAGTTTGATTTTAAGTTAAAAGTACATTATATCATTACTAAATGATAAATCAATGTAGCTTTTCCTTTTTAACTTAAAGTAATTGGAATTCATAATTACATGTTGCATGCCATATGCAGGTATACAATAGAGAAAATTAAAAATCATATTCAATTAACTTTGCAGATATAATTCTCCATGGATTCCAAATATCCCCTTTTATGGTGTTTATTTCCGATGATGGTTTTTTGGCTCATTGATTTTAAGATACATGATATCTTTGAAGTCTTTTGTGTTTTGAAATGCAGGACAACATAATATTATGAAGTCAGGAGGAAAAAATAAAAACATTGGATTAAGTGATTTTACTGTTAATTATAGTTAAGCTATTGTTCACCTGCTTTTCACATCTTGGCCATATTCTAACACCACATGTGAGAAAGCAATTTCCATAATCTCAGTATTCAAACTTATTGATTTTATGACTTCTAAACAAAAAGTTACAATAACCCATGTGTTCTATCCAACTTTGGAATAAATTAAATAAAAAATTTGTAACTGATGTTGAGAAAGGAAGAAAATGAAATTGTTTGTGTTATTACAGGCGGAGATGTGTGTATTATGAGTGACAGCGCCAGCAGCTGATCAGTGATATACTGTTACTGTGTGATTTATGGCAGAAGTTTGGTGGGACCAGTTGTTGTTAGCAGCAATCAGACTGGGCTGCACCTTGATGTGAATTTGATTGATTGTGTGTTTACTTTGATTCAATTGTGATATAATGTTAGGATTATCTTTTCTTTGAAGTGGATTCTACTAAGAAAAATGGGTAAAAATTTTAATTATTTATTTATATAATTTTTTTCTATAACTTTCTGATACAGCTGTCATTATAGATAGATATACTTGTCAGTTAGGTGAGAATATTTAAATACTGATATCATATTCCATTTTAAAGGGGTTTTCAAAAATTATTTTATAAATGACAAACAAAACTTTTAATGTCTTCTGAAAGAGAGGTCAGAAAATTTTAGATTTAATATGTAACCTGAATCTTTGACAAAATGCAGATTTTTATGTGACTAGAGTGAAAGAACTTTTATTCAGGTGTGTATTACAATTTTGAGTCACCAGATATTGACTGTTTTATAAAACTCTAGTTTATTGATCATTTCTATAGTCATACTAGGTACAGATGTCTATATTCGTATAAAAATAGTATAAAAAATTATCAGCATCTTCATAATATATTTTCTTGTGTATAGGAAACATTTTGTTTTTATGAATGGTTTTATATTACACAAAATTAGACTTGTTTTATATTTCGAGTATACATATTTTTATACATCCCTGATATTTCATATTTTAAAAATATATGTTGCTCCCTAACACACAAAGATTTAAGAGAGATATTACTATCCCCCTCTTATTTCATATTTCATGAATAAAATTCCCACCTTCTTATTTTATGCACTCTTTTGTAACGTTAGTCTATTATTGTAAATGTAATTGTTTGAGATCATAGTCATAAAACACAGTTTTCTCCAGTTGCTGTGTAACCCACCTGCAAGAAAAACATCATTTAAACCTCCTTTCTGTCCCATCATTTATTTATGATAAATTGTAGTAATTGTTTTTTATAGAAAGATTTTGAACCCGTACCCCTTTACTTTTTGTATTGATATAAAAATAGGATATGACCCTTGCATCTTTTTTTAAATACTTATTTACCAAGTTACTTAAGAGTACAATCATGACAATCCAGTGCATCCATTTATTATTATTTCTCAACTACAAACATACCTCAAAAATCTGGTAGGCACTATGAAATGTAATAAATTTGATATAAAGTAAAGTTCTTCATTAACAAACATTTAATTAGGTGATAGAAAAACTATCTCAGAAATCTACATGTAACAGTAATCTAATTAATTCTAAGAGGGTCAGAAGGGGAACTGAAATGTTCTTAGATCTCTGTGTAACCATCAGGGAGTACATGACTGTATGTTAAAAGTTAATGATTTCATCTGTTTTCCATAAATTTCAAATATTTGATAGCTGCCAAAAATATTAAAACTTTACCTTACATCAGAGATATGCATTTTTTTTATCATATCAAAAGTTGAAATAAAGTAATTAGAGTAACAAGATTGGCATTCCCATGACTTGTTTTAAAACCTGCCCAATTAGAGTAACAAGATTGGCATCCCCATGACTTGTTTTAAAACCTGCCCAATTAGAGTAACAAGATTGGCGTCCCCATGACTTGTTTTAAAACCTGCCCAATTAGAGTAACAAGATTGGCATCCCCATGACTTGTTTACAAGATTGGCATCCCCATGACTTGTTTACAAGATTGGCATCCCCATGACTTGTTTTAAAACCTGCCCAGAATAACAAGATTGGCATCCCAATGACTTGTTTAAAACCTGCCCAGAGTAACAAGATTGGCATCCCCATGACTTGTTTTAAAACCTGCCCAGAGTAACAAGATTGGCATCCCAATGACTTGTTTAAAACCTGCCCAGAGTAACAATATTGGCATCCCCATGACTTGTTTTAAAACCTGCCCAATTTAGTCTTATAAAGCTGTTTACACTTAATTCTTCATTGATTTAACTAAAATTAGTTGGCGTTAAATATTTTTGCAGTAAATTCCCTTTCATATTATTTTGCAGTTAAAATATAAGAGTTAAATTAGTCTCTTGAAGACTTTTTCTAGAGGTGGTTAAATATAGGAGAAGATTGATCTTTTTAAAGGTTGGTCAAAGTACAGAAATAATATTTTGGTAGTAATTGGTGGAGATTATGAGTCTACATGTTAAGAAATCTCAGAATCATAAAATTGAAGAACCTACTTTAAACAATGAGTACTGGTGGGGTAGTGGTTGTACTTAAAATAACTAAGGGGTCCTGGTGGCATGGTGGTATTCTAAATAACTTAGAGGTCCTGGTGGCATGCTGGTATTCTAAATAACTTAGGGGTCCTGGTGGCATGGTGATATTCTAAATTACTTAGGGGTCCTGCTGGCATGGTGGTATTCTAAATACTTTAGGGGTCCTGGTGGCATGATGGTATTCTAAATAACTTAGGGATCCTGGTGGCATGGTGGTATTCTAAATAACTTAGGGATCCTGGTGGCATGGTGGTATTCTAAATAACTGAGGGATCCTGGTGGCGTGTTGGTATTCTAAATGACTTAGAGGTCCTGGTGGCATGATGGTATTCTAAATAACTTAAGGGTCCTGGTGGCATGGTGGTATTCTAAATAACTAAGGGATCCTGGTGGCATGGTGGTATTCTAAGTAACTAAGGGGTCCTGGTGGCATGGTGGTATTCTAAATAACTTAGGGGTCCTGGTGGCATGGTGGTATTCTAAATAACTTAAGGGTTCTGGTGGCATGGTGGTATTCTAAATAACTTGGTCACATAGTGGTGGTACATGTACTCTAAATAACTTAGGGGTGCTAGAGGCGAGAAGTGGTACTATAAATACCCTTAAAATTAACAGGTCTTCTCGACATATAAGTCTGGTCTTATGAAGTTGATTTAAACTTTTCTGTACCTTCGAAGTCCCAGACTTGAATGTGTTTAGTGGCAATCTATTGTTGAAAGTGCAATAGGACCTAAAATAACAAAACACTTTAATGTTACATGGATTTAATGGCAATTTACTTTAGTTTTCTCTAAAGACATGATTAGATTTGAAAAGGTCAAGGTCAAAAGGTTAATGGAACACTGTCATCTACAGGAATTAAACATTAAGGTCACCATATCAGATGAAATCAGCAGCTAAATATTGAGGTTACCTTAAACAAATTCCGCACCACTTAAAAACATACCAAATTTAATACACAGGAATTGCAAATCTTACTATTTAAAAAGGAAAGGGGAGGTCATATGTGTGTTCAGTAGGTGGATCCTTATGGTAAGTAAAATTACAAAATTTTGGAACTGTTAATTCCGAGCATTATGCATCTTTTAATTGATGGCGTTTATTTGGTTTTGGTACTACTGGCTGTAAACCTCACCTTGTGGAATGCCTTTTTCAAAAGTATAAGGTGTTATCATTTTTTTATTCCAATAAAATTTTGCCATTAGATATATCGTGGTGAGTCTAAACAGTAACTGTGTTTTTTAATATTCTATTCAACAGTAAACAAACATGGAGCAAGAGAAAAGTCTCTATGGGATTTACAATGTAAAAGGACAATAACTCTCTTGGCGGGTTTTTTTGCAAAATGCCCTGTAGAATGCCCATAGAGTAATAAATCACTTTAAAAGTAATTGCAAAATTTCTTTCTCATCCCAATGCAACATTTTATACAAGTGAATGGTTGATATCATTTCATTTTGAAAATTGTGTATTTTAGAAGACAGAAAAAATTACAATGGGAAATTCCCCACCTAAAACAGTTTTTATATGCCTGAAAGGTAACTGTTGAGGGCAGTACTTAATTTTTATATTTTTTTGGACTACTCACTGAGTTCTTCTTTTTGACAAAAAATAAGAAAATTTTCCTAAGATAAAGGTTTGAAATTTCCAAAAAGCAATTCCATGGAGTAAGGTTTTCAGACAGTAGGTCAAGTTTTATGTAATTTGATACCCATTGTCATAAATGTAGAAATAGGAGCTGTAATATATTAGTTTAAAATTATAGTGGATTTTATTTCCAACTCATATATCTATGTATATTCTTACTAAAGCTCCTATACTAAAAGGCTCAACAGGAAAGCTTTATTTCAACAATCTAATACATTTGTTTTTTTAATGTTTGATTTTATTGAAAGTCCTTGGCATATTTTATAATACATCAAACACTGTTAAAACTGAAAGTTATTATTTTTTGCACACATGCCAAGCATTTAAGCCATACAGCTTAGATTGTGAATGTTCTTGCATGGAATGAGATTTATTGAGACTTTTCACATTTCATTTCTCTGTGCTGAGTCCTAATAGTTATTGAAAAGAGAAATATAAATCAAAATAGTAAAAATGATTTAATTAAATGGCTTTCTTTGAAGATGTGTAGATAAAATTCAGGCTTTCACAACATTAGTTAAGAAACATTTGTTAAACAAACTAAGCATGAAGGCATATAAATCAATGAGATGATATAATGGTTTGGGTAATATTGGTCTAAATACTGCCTATTAACTGGCCCATCGTCAGAAATTGGGGTCGTGATCTTGTGCATGATTCCTCATCTAGAAAAACCTAATCAGGGAACAAGTGCTTATTGATTAGGAATAAATATTTTCATAAATGGATGGAAATTTCATAATTGAATGATACATATTTATGGAAATGTGTAAAAAATTGAGTTAGATTTACAGAATCAAATTGAATGTCAGACTTGATATTGAGATACAGATATTACTGATTAATGCAGATTTCTCCAATCATAGTACCACTGTAAGTAAGTTTCACATGTACAGGATGCACTTTTTCATACTTAGAATTAGAATAGGTAAAGGTCAAGGTCATTGTGACACTGTGTCTTGCATGGTGACATATAGGGATAAGTATCCATTGTCTTGGGTTGTCATCTTGAATGACAAATATTTCTATCACTTTTTTCTCAGCAAAAATGTAGGTTAGCCTCCTGATATTTGCCACAGAATTGAGAGCTTGCAAGTCAATTTCAAGTTGGTTGCATGACACTACCTGTTTTCCAAACCTGGAACATTTTTTTATAAGAAATTTCTGTCATATTTCTCTTCAACTGTGCAGGTTAGCTTCAGTTTGTAGAACTATGATGTAAGACAGTTTCAAATCTTTCACATGTCCATTTCTTGTTTCCTGATACTTAGCAATATTTGTATGTGTCTTTTCTGGCATACAGATATTCCATATTCTTTTTCTTTAATTTCTCATGAACCACACAGATTTGCTTCAGGATTACTGATATTTGGAATAGAGAACTGTAAAGTAAAAGACAGTTTGGAATCTGCCAAATTGCCAGAACTTAGACCATTTATTCATGTTGGAAAGTTATGTTTTTGTTCTTTTTATGATTTTTGGTTATATTAGACATAGTTTTAAGTTCCTAATACATGTCCATATAAAAGTCATGCATTTTATTATCAAGCTCATTTTTTGTAAAAAACATATTGTAATCACCAGAAAGGTCAGAAAGTTCAGGGTCTAAATAAGTATTAAAGAAATAAGGCTTAATATATTTCTGTGTACAATGGCCTTACTGCTGTTCTTCCAATACTACAAAGTCTAATGCATTTTATTAATTTCTCATACCCTTACATGAATGACGGGGATTGTCACACATTTTTGAAAATAAATTTATAATATATTGTTAATGTACACATTGATAATTAAATCTAAAACATTTTAAAAGTTTTTGTTGTATTGAACTTTTAACTGTAACAAGATATATTTTCAACCAATTTAATACATTTCAGTATGAAAAATTGCAAATTCCTACCAATTCCACCAGTACAATTGATAAGAAATGTTATATTCTCGTTTTAGTTGTGGGAAAATAATCTCTTGGATTGCCAAAATTGGTACTCTTGCTCTTTCTTCACGTTTTGATATGAATCTGATTCCATATACATGTATATACATGATACTTCAGTAATAATTTAGTCTGATACTTAATGTTGCCATATTCTGATTTTAAAAAATTATTAAAAATGAATTAGACCTGTCAATGTATACTTGTTCCTCATCATAGAATTCCAATTGGAACTTTTCTTAAAGATTACTTCATGATAATTTTTCCTGTAGGAAATATAGAATCTTACATTGTAAGCCGTTGATTATCATAATTTCTACAGTCGAGATAGTTAAACATTTAAATTTCGAGG
>JAULBM010000001.1:1103067-1115126 GCA_032357055.1 Geukensia granosissima
CTTACATTCCAATGATGGCTCAGATGTCTTGCCCAGTGTTGTCTTATCATCTTAACTAATACCAGGGTGTATCTAATAGCTTACATTCCAATGATGGCTCAGATGTCTTGCCCAGTGTTGTCTTATCATCTTAACTAATACCAGGGTGTATCTAATAGCTTACATTCCAATGATGGCTCAGATGTCTTGCCCAGTGTTGTCTTATCATCTTAACTAATACCAGGGTGTATCTAATAGCTTACATTCCAATGATGGCTCAGATGTCTTGCCCAGTGTTGTCTTATCATCTTAACTAATACCAGGGTGTATCTAATTGCTTACATTCCAATGATGGTTCAGATGTCTTGCCCAGTGTTACCTTATGGGCCAACGCTGAGTTTTTTAAATCGTGAACAAGGAATCATTCCAAGGATGGCTTGGTTGTCTTTCACAGTGTTGCCATAGGAACTTGACAAATGCTAGATTTTTATAATTGCTTACAAGATGACAGCCCAATTATGGCTTGGTTGTCTTGCCGAAGTGTTGCCTAATGATCTTGACTATTCTAATATCTTACAAGATGACATTCTAATGATGATTGGTTGTCTTCCCCAGTAATGCCTTTTATCTTAACAAATGTTGAGTTTCTAATTTCTTAAAGTTCAAAGGGCAAACAAAGCTTTAAGTAAGAAGACAGAACAGACAAAAAAGGACACAGTTTAAAGCACCCAAATCACTAAAAAAAACTGAAGATTGGGCAAAACACATCTTGTGAAAAATTCCGCTGGCTTAGTTATTCTGGAATGGTATGGTTAGAAGCTCCTGTTCGGCTTACAGCACCCATTGTGATTGTGTGAAGATTATGTTATCATATTGACTACTGATATCCTGTTCATGGTCTGGTGTTGCCTTGCCAAGTTACAAGATATGCTTGTAACAAGATGTATATTTGGAATAAATTGACTATATCTATATGAAATCATTTTGTGTTTTTCAATTTTTGCAGTTACTGAGCAGATAATTAGATTTAAACAGTTTAATTCTTTTACAAAGTGTTTGAATGTCAAAGAAAATGCGGAAATCCATTTCACAACAATCAAGCGTCTTAGGAATCAATAGCCTGACTCAGAGTGCTGTAATTTTATGACTTGACTACACCTCTAAATGGCTGAATAATGAAGTCGCCATGATAAAAGGAGCCGATTAGTTTACTTTTCTCATTAGATTTAGGCATAAAATTGTGAAAGCTTGCCAAATTTGGTTGCCATTCATGTCCTATTGTATTACATGCTATCAATCAATCTTGTGTGTTTTATTCTTTATAAGACCATAGATTTCACTGGCAATATGGATGGGATAATTTTTTATTCGTAAATCACAGGATTTTCTGAAGAAAAGACATAAGATAATTGCATTTAATTTCATATTGATTCATTCTTTCTAGTTTTTGTTGAACTTAAATAGCAGCCGCCTGATAAAATTGCAGAAACATGTTGTCAAAAAGCCTTTTTGGAAGATTATGTTTCATGCTTTAATCATTTCTTCAGAATTTATTGATAGACTGTATCATATTGAATCTTGTACCCTTTGCATGCTATCCTTCATTTTGAATTGTGCTGTTTTTAAACTTTTTAATCTGTTAACCAAATCTTTGGCTTGCATCTGACACAGAGTAATTAAGAACTGCATAAAGATAAACTTGATTAAATGTCTTCAAAACATATCTAAATACTTGCGTAATGAGGCTTCCATAATGATTCATTATTAAAGAAGACAAAAAGCCTTCACTGCTTGACATGACTATTACAATGTTCTGTAGGGCTGATCAAGTCATAAGATAGTAGGGAAGTAATCACAGGCATATTAAGTCTTCATTTACAAACATAACTTTGTCTTTGTAATCACTCATCTCTTAGCATGTGTAGAAATTCTTCCCAACAAATATGTTACTTTTAAAATAGCAGTACTAAAGAGTTATATTCCTTTAAAATATAAGAGCAATAAATTCATTGTATTTCAGAAAGATACAAGGTTTTACAGTTTATTTCTCATTGAGTTGGTCACTTAATATAACATCCATCTTAATGTAAAGAAGGCTTAAACTTTATGTAGGGTTAGACCACCAGTTTTATGGTCACAAATTTTTAAAAACACCTGAAATAATTTTTTAAAAAGTATTCATTTAAGCATTTTTTGTCTGATTTCAGTATATGGTCAGATGGGTCAAGGAAAAGATGTCAGTGATGAGTCCTACCATGGCCGACAGACTGACAGTTCACAGTAAGTACAGCTCTGAAGTTATCATTTTGTGACAGTCCTGCTAGCTAGTATTTGTTTATATAGACAGTCTTACTAAATAAGCTGTAATAATTGTTTTTTTAGAAGATATTATATTGGATAAGCAGGAGACTTGGTAATATTTTCTGTCACCCATGACAAATGGTCATTCTTTGGTCAGTGTAAGAACATATGGTTGGAGACACATTATAGACTGGAGTTGTCACATATAATGTAATCTACAGCACACAGATAATTGATTTCTGGAGAAATTCAATCCATAACTGGATTCTATGAAGCTATATAATTTTCATTGTTTGATTAACAAAAAAAGATATTTGGTCTCTCAGAATATTTTGAATAAATTGACAATATCTATTGATGTCAAATTTTGGCTTGCAAGGTATAGATAGTTTGTGTATTCTAAAATCTGTTTGTTAATTTAGTACTTAAGAAAAGTACAAAACACAGTGCTGTTTTCCATAAGTTTAACTTTAACACTGGGTGATCAGCTGTAATGTTCTTTAACCACAGTGACAAATTAAAATAAAAGTTATGCATTGGAAAGATCAGAATCTTAATGTTGGCTTTATTTCTCTTTAATTTCAGTATAATTTATTTAATTGTAACTACGGAGTCTTTGGTTGTGCATGAATCGAGTTTTATATCATGAAATGATCACTAATTACTTTGAACCTTTAAAGAACATAAACTAAAATGTCGTTTCCATTTGAATCTAATGACTTTTATTTGTTTTTAGCCAAAATCAATTTTTGAAGTACACAAAAAAACATCCGATTGAGGATTAAATAAGCCATAATGAAAAGAAAACGAGCTTTTTGTATTGTAATGCATGACATTTGTGTTTTCATGATGGATCGTCTGATTGCTTGTTTTCCCAATCCTGCTCTAAACTTTTGTCATAAAGTAGGTAGCATGATTTTTATCATGAAGCTTTTATAGGTTAATTCAGCACTGTTATATTTTTCTTTTTTATGTACCAAATTCAAAATTCAATAAAATTGACACAATTTTGGTTTTTATAAAAATATGAAAAGATGTATTTTTTATTTTCACAGAAAGTTGTTAGGAGTGGAAATACAAAATTTTCAAAATTAATTCCCCCTTAAACGTCCCCCATAATGAAATGGATCACCTGAACCAAGAGTAACATATAAATGCAATTGGTTTTAGCTAAGTAACGAAATGTAATTATTGGGGATTTCTGACGGATGTTTTCTCAAGATGACAAACATCGCAATAGCTTTCGCTGACATTAACTATATGGATTAACGGACTTATATTTATATATTGGATTGGAAAGACAATCCAGAGAGCAGTCACTTGGGAAGAGGAGAAAAAGGCAAAAATCTATCATAATGTTTATCTAAAATTATTTAAAGTGGCAGAAATTACCATAAATACTTCACAACTACTTTACATCATTTCATATGGCACCAGACCTTTATATAAAAAGTGCTTGTCCAAGTCAACAATGATATTTAGTAATACACAACCAAAATAAAAGATTCAAATCAAGTTCATAAATCCAGACACAGCTGTAACAACAAGAACTCCAAATATAACTGTAACAACAATGAAACAGACAAAGCTGGATCTACAGAAAAGTCAGACATTGCAAAAGCAACAAAAAATCCAGACATAACTAGAAATATGGACAGTAGACAGCAAAAATAAAAAAATTAAGACATACCGGTAGCTCAAGCTTAAGAAAGTTCAGACATAGCAAAAACAGCAAAAAAAAAACAGACATTACTGGAGCTACAGAAACTTCAGACATAGCAAAAATTCAGACATAGCTTAAGAGACAGAGAGTTCAGATACAGCAAAAACAGGCAAAAAACAGACATTACTGGAGCCACAGAAAGTTCAGACATAGCAAAAACAGCAAAAATTCAGACATAGCTTGAGCTACAGAGAGTTCAGACAAAGCAAAAACAGCAAAAAAAGAAGACATTACTGGAGCTACATAAAGTTCAGACATAGTAAAAACAGCAAAACGATCAGATATATCTGTAATAATAAAATAATGACATGTATAAATATTGAACCCTGAAAATCCCTTGTAGATCATCACCTAAAGATAAGGTGCTGACCTATTGAAATGGAGGTTTAGTGTTACCATAACAAACTTTGGAACTCGTCATATTGAAAAGTGCAAATGTTTGTAAATCCAGGGATTTGAATTAGGGTGTCCAACCGGTTACCGCTGCTTCACAAAATGTTAGTGGTGGTTTGTAAATAAATAGTTAAGGCCGATTTTTTTTATGCACTTTTTTACAATTAAAACCAATTAAACATTTGAACAAATGACATTTTAAATTTAAAGGACAGAAAATAACTGCAGCACGTTGGTGTCTTCAGTACGTGTCATTCACGTTGTGTGGGCAAATTTTCTGCTATTTCTAATTGCAGTGCATTGCAATATTAGATCATTAAAATTCAATTTGATGACAAGCTTCAATTTTCACTGTGCTTTATTTCTGCAAGGCATGTTATTTCTACCACAGAATGCTTTAATGAAACATTGATAAGCAAAATTTTCACAGAAAAAAAATTAATTGTAGCAATTTCCTGATGATTTGTAAAAGTATATCTGTAGGTGATTATTACAACTAGCCTATTTTGCTGCTTGATTTACTTTAATGTCAAGTGTGAAATCTTTAAATTGTAAACTAGTGATTTTCAATAAACAGGTGAAGTATTGCTGGGAACTATAGACATAGTTCCTACCGATATTTAATTGCAATTTCCTGATTGCTGAAACAAAACCTAATAAGACATGCATGGAGGCAAAATGTATATTGATCCATTCTGTTGGAATGGAGATAATTCATGATAAAATTCCTTTACTTAATTTTGCTGAGTACAAAAATCTCACCAAAGTATTTCAATGCTTACTCCTAGAACTTTTCTGAATTAAACAGGTACATGTACTCCCAATTACAAAAGTTGGAAAATGAAAAAATAAGGGTAAAACCCATGCATCATGGTCATTTTTTGCTGTAAGAAGTAACTTAATCTATTGTGAATTAAGTGACACTATTCTTGTTGCATCAGCTTGTTGCTGCCTTGAATATAAATTAAAGTTTTATTCCTGGAAACCATGGAAACCATAAACACAGCAAGAGTTGTCAAGAAGGTTTTTTTGAAATTGAATCAAGATTTTCATAAGCAAGGATAAAATCAATGAAGTTTAACTGTCGGATGACAGAGATAATTACCAAGAAAGAACAATGAAGAGCATCAATTATTTAAGCGGAAGATATTAATAGATTTATCTGTTGCATGTAGATTTCTAATCAAGCCTTCTGCCAAAACTAGGCTTTATCCAATTTCTACCAAATAAAGAAATGCCTGTTGAAAATAACTCACCTTATTATATTTAAAACACTCTTGAGCCACATAGTCATATAAGCTTTTGCCATCCAATTAACTAGATGGAACTGGGTTGTCCATTGACAGATCCTTTTAAAATTGTTCTGTTTATTAACCAAGATGGCCACCATTAAAAGATTGATTGATTGATTGATTTTTGCTAAACGTCCACTGTCAAATATTTAAGGCTGAGAACAAGTTCAACAATAATCAGAATTATCAAAAGTGGGATTGGGATGGGACCCAACGAGGCATCAGCTTTTTGACTTGCACTTGAAAATGGAAGGGATTGGCAGGGACGAAAAATTTGACCTTTTGAAGTGGTATGAGACTTCTCTATTTCAAAATCTACAAACGGGATCTTTTACGTGCATGGAGTGTGGCATTTCAAAAGACATCACCTACTATGGTCCAAGGCCAGGCTTTCTGTATTATGACCTGGCAACCCCAGTTAGACGGCTCTTCACTATCTGCCAAATGGGAATTATTCTGGGTCAGCTCTGTAGGACAAGCCCTGGAGAACACTCAGGTAGAAAAAGTCATTTGGAATTTTTTTGATCTCTGAGAAAACCAATCAATCTGTATGTTGACATCCTCCCCAGCCAACCAATAGGTATGTTTACATCCTCTTCAGCCAAAACAATATGTTTGTTTACATCCTGTCCTGCCAACCAATATGTATGTGTGCATTCTTCTAACCAACCAATATGTATGTTTACATTTTTGCCAGCCATCCAATATGTATGTTTACATCCTGGCCTGCAAACCAATTTTCATGTTTACATCCTTGCCACATAACCAATATGTTTGTTTACATCCTTGCCAACCAACCATTATGTTTGTTTACATCCTTGCCAACCAACCAATATGTTTGTTTACATCCTTGCCTGTCAACCAGTATGTTTGTTTACATCCTTGACAACCAACCAATATGTTTGTTTACATACTTGCCTGTCAACCAATACAGAAGCAAGTTTTATTGTTATCAGGCCACCAAAACATAAAATACAGGTTATATTGCCCTATTTCATGTCTCCATGATTTGCTAGTAAAAAGAATAATGTTGTATTAGAACCACAGGTATGAACCTAAACAATATCACAGAATAATATTTATGGAGTTTGATTGATATGAAGGCGATCACCAATAGCTAGAACACCATGCATTTTTAAAACACCTTACAACTAGAACACCCCTATGATCAGAACATTTTCAATGAACTTGAAACCATGTTGAAATTTAGATATACCTTAAATCATGAAAGAAAAAGACAATTTTTGCATTGTTCTCAATAAATATTGCAGCACAAGGTATATTACATAATACATAAGACATAAATATCTTAGATGAAACTAATTCTAAATGAGAAGACCTCAAATTTCAGCAATTAAAATACAACATGTTAATGATCTAAAACACATTAGTCTTTAACAAATACCAGCATTCAACCGAATAAATATGTACAAAACTAAAGAACAATTTTATTGCAGTTTAAAGTTTTTTTTAATTTCCTGAATGTTCTCTTTGTCAGAGCCTTGTAAGAATCAAGCAACCTATTTGCTTCTGTTTAATTTAAATTCTTTGGCATTTTATGATTGGAAAATGTCTAATATTTCAGTCTATATATTACTTCACAAGCTTAAGAAAGCTTTGTTAGTGAAAATTAGCCAGCATGACTCTCTTGTGGTCATAAAATTTCTTTCTAAGACAATGTATCTAGGGGCTTGACTCACAAATTAACATGGAATATTGAAAGTAATGGTGCAGCGAAAGTCGTAAAAACAGCAAAACTAATGGTATTGTGTCACTTCTAATAAAGACTCTTTCCGACTTCTGGAAGTCTGCAATAAAGTTCATTTTTTGTTAAGTTGGAAATGCCTGGGTACATGTTCATTTTCATCATTAAAATGGGCAAAAAACAATTTGTTTTAATTGGGAAAAGAAGTAAAAGAAGATATAAAATATAGAATCAGTGACTGTCTTAGCTTGTAACATTTGTCAACACCTGTAAGAAAAATTGTTTTCACCACATATGATCAGAATTGTTCTGATTGGATAGTATACACATGCTACTGAAAATAATTCAAAGATACCAAATGAGCAGAAGAAAGACAAACATAGAACACACAACACTACACTGAAAACTAAAGCTGGAGTTACATGAACCCTACAAAAGCCAGGCTGAGTTCATGTGTTCTGGAAGGGTAAGCAACTCCTGCTCCATTTTTTTTCATGGTGAAATTCAGCAAATTATTTATAAATTTTTATGCTGCTGAAAATCAGCATACTATTTATAAATTTTCATGCTGCTGCAATTCAGCATATTAGTTATGAATTTCCATGCTGCTGAAATTCAGCATACTGTTTAAATATTTTCATGCTGCTGAAATTCAGCATACTATTTATAAATTTTCATGCTGCTGAAATTCAGCATATTAGTTATAAATTTCCATGCTGCCGAAATTCAGCAGACTGTTTAAATATTTTCATGTTGGTGAAATTCAGCCAACTGTTTATAAATTTTCAGCAAAGTTTTTTTGTTAAAGTGGTAAATATATATAGTCCATGGCAGATTCAGTGTAGTATTTTTTTGTTTTTGTTTTGAAAATAAGGTTATGTCAAAATTTTTTGTACAATACAATTTCATTTGCAAGAAGGTTTATTTTTTGTGACCTTAGAAATATAATAATGACCTACTAACAATTTAACATTTGGCCTTTAAAAATTATCATCAAAGTTCTATAAATAAGTAACTAGAATAAATGAACTTTTGGTAAGTGCCCTGGGAATTAAGCTATGTTAATTAATCTATTCATTAAGTTAGTATTGTCTGTGTTTGATAACAATTTAATGCGAAATAGCATGGAAAAACACTATAGTTTATACCCAGACATAATATAAATGCACACTGATTGCTGTAAATATGTACTCCAGGGACATATATTTCCAAAATTGAGTTTGATTAGGATATAAGTAGCTGGATTCATTTTTTAGAATTAATGCAGTTTCTCCAACAAAAAAATAGAAGTTAATGATAATATGATTTTTGTCCATATCAGAGTCTACATCATTTTACACAGAAACACCTTGACTGCTAGCTTTTAAAGAAAATATTGCATTATTTCTCTATTTCTATTTAAGAAAATATGAGTCAATTTGGCCATAATTTACTGCTTCATTGTAAACAGAATTTAAGTCAATGCATTTGGGTGTCCACAATTTATAATAAAGTTTTCACCAATTTAAACATTTTGTATCAGAGAGAATAGATTTAAGGCCTATTAAAAGACCATGGTGGAACCTGGCCCCTTCCTTTTCATAAAGTGCACAAATTGCACCCATTGGATTGTTTATCTTTATAACATAACAAATCACTTTAAAATAAACGGTAGTAGGACAGAAGTATACTTAACTCTTTAGTAGAGGATGAGAAACAAATTTGAATTCACATATTTACACAGGCCACACACATGATTAAATGAAATGATTTCTATGTGTTATGACATGAAGATTTGAACAGGAAGCACTCCTAATGTTTACATCAGTGATTAGATAGCCCTGCAAATAACATCCAACTTGTCTGTTGATCAAAGTTAATTCTCATTGCAGTTTTATCAATACTAGAATGATGAGACTCTGAAATTAACATGCAAAAAAACTTGCTTTTGTTACATCAAGCAAAAAAACTTGATTTTGTTTATGTAAGGAATGATTTCATAATTGGGATTCTTTTAATGTATTTTTAAATATAGTTTTTCATGTACTTGATATAGATAGAAGTTGACAGTTAGTCTTATTTTCTAGAATTTTATACAACCACAAAATTTTTCTGTCATATTATTTTATGGGCCTGTCATTGGTTAAATTGACCCTGGGGACATCATGACAGGTGCTGCACGCTATACAGGATTCTTGCTCTTTGGGAGCACCTGATTCCACTTCTGTTTTGTAAAGAGGTTTGCCTTTGTTTTTTTGTTTTGTTTTATCTTTTAGTTTGTTTCAAATTTGTCCTGTCTCTTTGAACTGTGCACTTTTGATCTCTAGCTTGGTATTCTACACTAGACGTAGACAGAAATGTTTCTGTTCAATAAATTTTGGTCTATTTTTTTTATCCATTTGAAATTTCCACACAGTGCTACCCAATTTGGTATACAGGTTAGGATTGATTTCTGATGAAATAGCCTCACCCCTTGGGATTTTGTAACTTTCAAATGTAAGTTAGCTTTATTTGTTTATGTTTTATTGTTGTTTTTTTTTTCTTTGTAGCCAACATAACCAAGCCACATGCTATATGACCTATCTCTTACTGTTATTGAGATATTCAGGACCAAAAAAGGCAATGCTCTTATTTTTTAAACTTCTTTATTTCTCATCACATTTTGATGTCTTTTTTCAAAGGATTCCTTATGGAAATTGCAACAAAGTTACCCCAAAGGTTTTTTGTAGTATTTACCACTTGTTATATAAATGGTGTCAAAGTGTAAAAAAATGGCAAGTTTGCAGGAAATAAGAATTTTTTTTTCATCCGATTTTGATGGGCTTTTTGTATTACATTCCCCTCAATAAGAGCTGTCAGTTGTTTGTCAACAGATTTTTGTCTATCTCTTACTGTTTTCAAGATGAAAGTTGTCAGTGGGGGAAAAAATCAATTTTGAAGTTTTTTTATTTTGCATCAGATTTTGATGTTTTTTCCCAAAAATAAATGCTCATGAAAAAACACAACAAAAGTTACTCTAGGCATGTTTTGTAGCTTTTACCAATTTTTATGTAAAAGTGGTCATAGATTAAAAAAGGCAAGTTTGCAGGAGATGAGAAATTTTTATTTTTCATTCATTTTGATAATTTGGGTTTTTTTTTTTTTTTTTGACAGGTTTGGGTTATATGTCAACAGATTTCCTCTGTGGCTTTCTGTTTTCAAAATAATGGGGGTCAAAGTGAACAAAAAATCATTTGTGCATCATATTTCTTATTTTTCATCTGATTTTGACAAGGGTTTTCCAAATCAATCCTAATGTAATTGTGACTATATGCTGGCTTTGTCTACTGAGTAACATGAGGTGTGCCACAAGTGAAGCAGGAGTTGCTTACCCTTCCAGTGCACCTGATCACCCTGGTTTTACTAGGGTTCATGTGTTTGTCTTTCGTTTCATTTTGTTGGTCTTGTCTGTCTTTTGACATAACCATTCCTATCTGCCCATTTGGTATAGTCGAATTCCTTTTATAAACAATGCAACAAATGTTACACCAGTTTGGGGTGATGGGGTCAAAATGATCATTGACCTGGTCATATTTGCTGTGCCCAGCATATTATTGTGTCCACACTTACAAAATTATTCATTGTTCACCTTTCAATTGTTAAGGGGCTGCAGTCATATCATGCTGTGCATGCGAGCACCTCATTTGTACTTTTGTCTTGAGCTTTATTGATGTCATTGATTGCTTTCTCTATAATCTCAGTTAACGGTGTTCATGAGTGGTAATATTTTATACTGATATTATAAACTGAACATGATTTCCTTTTTAAATATTTTACTGTTGAGTCCTTTAATAGACCAGATAACCATGGTCACAACAAAAACTAATATCTCCTATTGACACTTGGATCTTATTTTCTCAAAATTCTTTGTTATCTTTCATTTCTTTTTGTTGGCCATGGTCTTTTCTGTCTTCCGACTTAACGATTTCTGTCTGCCCCTTTGGTATCTTCAAATTCCTTATATGTCTAGTCTATTCAACTTTGTACTATAGTATTGAATTTCTAACTTAAGTAAAAATGTGAAGAAGTTTTTCAGAGGAACAAATCCAATATAGCTTTATGAACTGACCCTATGACAGTACTTCATAATAACAGTATAGATTCCTTCTATGTATTGATGGTTACATCATTGTATTATAGGTCTTCACTTTATATATTGACCTCTTTTAGGATCTATCATTATGCCTTCAATAATTGTTAGAAGGATCATTTATTCAGCATCAGAAGACAAGAGGAATCAGAAACCTATTTTTGTTGTGATTAGAACAGACATACTGGTAGTCAGCTTGGTTTAATCCAAGTTAAAGAGGCTTCTATTTCTTCCACCAATAAATTTTGTTTACTTTTCATTTATATAGTAAAGGTTTAATGTTGAATTGCCTTGTTACTGCGCTGTATTGAAATCTCTATTCAGTAACTATTTATAGTAGCTTCATGAAACTTTGCAGGATGGTGTATGGGGGCAAAGTGCAGCAAATGCAACTTAATGTTGGTCATCATTTTTTTTCATTTTTGGACATAGAAAATCATAGAAATAGCAAAGGATAATTAAGACACAGTAATAGAACCACAGAAAACCTTTATTTTTTATCACCAAGATAGATAATTCTGTCAGTCTGAACATGAATTGTAAAATATACATAAGAGT
>JAULBM010000001.1:1115226-1140726 GCA_032357055.1 Geukensia granosissima
TATTAAGTAACTTAAATTGAATTAAAGTATTTTTTGTGTTTCGTGTGTGCCAGAGACCTAAACACATTTCTTTTTTTTCTTTTTTTTTTTTGAGAATTTGATCAAAATATGTACTAATAAACTTCCCTTTTATATGTTTTTTTTTTTTTAGTAGTTTCAGAATGTCTTTGTACAATATGTAATTTAGGACAAATAAAAAAACGAAGAACATTTCTTATTTCATTGCAGTTCATGTTATGAAAAATTCATAGACAAATTTTATTTAAGAAAATATTAGAAACAGTCCCAAGCTTCAGAATATTCAGTGATCAATCTAAATTAATGCTATTATAAATAGCAAATCATCAATTATTTTAAGAATGTCCTCCTCATTTATGTAAATTGCTTTAAAACTATAGGGATTGCACAGGGGGTCACTTCTATTATATTCAAATTGGGTACAGAGGTGCCGCTGGCATTATGAAAACACCCCCCATTCATATATTTCTCAAAAATGAAAATTAGACCCAATCATAATATATAATGTATGTCAAATTAATACCTATATATATATATATAAAGCCATAATGATAGGGATAAAAAATTGGCTTGGGAACCCCAATATTGATATAAATTTATGGCATAATTATGTCTAAGAAAGGATAAAGAGAAACAAATGTTTCAACACCATGTAAATTAATTTTTACTGATCATCCTGGCACATAAGCCTATCAGCTGAAGCGGACAACAATCAGTTTTGTAGACCCATTCATATAACGATTATCTCACAATTACCACCCATTGATATATTTATGTAGATAATTTGTTACCCAATCATATAATTCACAAGTGAAAAAATGCAATCACTCCAGCGGCACGTCTGCAGGTTACAATAGCTCAATTATGCCGTAATGCTATTTCCATAGGGGGGTTCCCTACTTTGGCATGAATCTAAAAATAGAAATAGTAGAATTTCCTTTAGAAAACTTATGTAACACCCATATAGATATGGTGAACTTCAAATTAGCGAAAGAAAATACATAGGTTCGTGCAGCATTTGTATGCGAAAATTGAGGGTCAAAAAGCGGCAACCTTTTTAACATGGATTTCCCCGTATTTCCTGTGATTATTATTTTTCCAATTTAAAAAAAAAATATTGGATCCCTGTCTCAGAAACCGAAAATTTTCTATTTACCGATTATCAACAAATCGTATAATGATATGTTTGGTTTCTAATATTGACCAATCGCAGGCCTATCTGTGTTTTCTTCTGGGCTTCATCTTAGGGTCAGATTTAGCTAATTACCAGAAATCATAATTGAGTTATTGTAACCAGAAAAAAGGGGGGATGAATTTCAGAAATCTTCTCATATGAAACAGCTGTAGAGATTTTAACCAAACTTTGCAGAAATGTTAAGCAGCTGGTCCTTTACCATATTTGTGTTTTTCATACCGATTGGAAATTATTTAAAATGGCTGCAATGGCTAAACTTATAGTTTAACATTGAACCCTATGGGAATTTCATGTTTTCATCTTTTTCTCTGAAACCACTGTAGATTTTACCCTTACTTTGCAGAAATGTTAAGCAGGTGGTCCTTTACCAGATTGGTGGTTTTCGTGCCGATCGTAAATTAAAAATGGCCGCCACAGCAAAACTTAGTTTAACATTGAACCCTATGGGAATTTTTAATGTTTTCCTGTTTTCATCTTCTTCTCTGAAAGGACTGTAGACATTAATTTTAACCATACTTTGCAGAAATGTTAATCAGTTGATCCTTTACCAGATTTGTGTTTTTTGTGCTGATGGGAAATTCAAAATGGCTGCCATGACAAAACTTAGTTTATAAACATTGAACTCTATTGGAATTTCACATTTACATCTTCTTCTCTGAAACTATTAAACAGATTTCAACCAAAATAAGCAGGAATGTCAAGCAGATGGTCCTTTACCAAATTTGTGTATTTATATTTTGTATATATTGGATCGATTTGATATTTGGTTGTACCATGTCCCCTCTTTCTAATTCTTATTTGCTGAGATGAGGGGCATATATGTCCTATGTTAAATATAAGATATAGCTTATATTTTCCAAAGTTCAACTTCAATATATACTTAAAATTAAAAAAAACAAAAATATCAACTATGCATCACTGTTGGAAAAAATATTTTTGAAGATTTTGCTTTTTAATTTTTTTGCATACATAATACAAATAAGTTCCTATAAAAAATGTAAAAATGACTTTTTTGGACCCAGAAACCACATGCAGACATTCTATATCATTTAAAAATGTCTAATCCAAGCAGAACTCTTAGGATTAATTGATTGGTATAGACAAATTATTAGTACTTTTCCTAATTCTATCTTTCACCAGTATTGTAAAAAGGAAATTTATGATGAGAGTAGTATATTGGTGAATCAATTCTGATAATATATAATTAAAGTGGTATGTTGGTGCATTAATTCTAGTATGATTTATGTTTTAATTTCCTGTTTGTTTATTATGTCATTCCTTCCATTTTAGATTAAAAGAAGAAAGCAGTGGGAGTACAAAGGATGACAATAATGGCTTTTGTCAGCCATTCCGAGGAAATATGTGCGCCCGGTTTATTGGAAATCAGACCATCTATGTCACATCAGAATATGCTCAAGGAGTTAAAGAAGAAAAATTTATTGGTAAAAGTCATTAATGTCAAATCAAGATACCGAATAAAATCATCTCTAAAAGTTTTATGTTAATACAAAGGATCACATGCAATATGAATAAGATGAAACAACTTTCATACATTTACTGGAGATAAGAATTTTGTTAAAATTGGACAGATATTAAATTTACATAAAATCTTCAATCCATGTTATGATTTAATTGTGTGGTATATACAGGTCTCCAGATTATGCAGGCTTTGCTTTACACAGGTTAAACTATATTCTGTAACATTTTAATATTAACTGTGTGTATACTATAAGATATCTTGCAAAGATATTCTCTTCCCTTTTTCATTTAGATTTGTCGTAGAAAAGTGGAAAATTTTTTTTAAAGACAAGAATTGCTTACCTCTGTAGAGCATCTCAATTGATCACAGAATTTGATGGATCTTCATTTTTAAAACTGTTTCCTATTTTTCAGTGTTTTTGTCTGTTTCTGTTGATAGTTTGTTAGAATGTCTGTTCTTTTTTTCCTTTCTTTAAGTATGTGAAACAAGTTAAAAAGGTTTTTTCACAAAAATTTGATCATTTCATAAGCTAAATTTGTTTAATTTCTTCTTATAGGTATCAGTCAAATTTGAAATGCATCAAATTGATGTTTTTGTAGATATTTTCTCTCTGATCTTAACATAGTGATATATCATTTCTTTACAAATTATGTATACTGAATCACCAATCTCTACTTTCAGCTGCCTTTACAGTGATAGCAGCTTCCAGTGACATGTCACCAGAATGTCAGAAGTACGCTATAGAGTTCCTCTGTTTCTATACATTTCCACTGTGTGATCATCAACACACAAATCCAATCCCTCGCAAAGTATGTAGGGATGAGTGTGAGAGCTTGGAGGGAAATATCTGTAAAAAGGAGTATGTCATTGGTCGCCACCATCCAATGATAGGTAAGAAAATAAGGCATTGTGTTGATTTCAGATTTATACGTATGGTCAAATAAAGGACATATTGATTTAAAACAGATAATATAAAACTGCAGGAATAGAAAGTATAGAAATGACATAAATATATTGGATTGTAGTGGTACCAAGTAATCATATTATGATATCGACATTTACAGTTTGATGATTAACAATATTGTTATCATATACTACTATGTAATATTTTCACATATAAAAAGAATTTTCATAAGATTTTATTATAAACAGGTGAAGGTTTTCTGCCAAAATGCTATGATCTGCCACCAAGAGGTACCACAGAAGGGGACAAATGTAAGAGCATCAATGTACCTGTGGATCCTCTTCAACGACATGAAAGTAGGTCTAGGATTTGTTTATTTTTTTTATTTTTATTTTTTTCAAGTTACCCCTAGGTACAGGAGTGGTGCTCAGGGCCGACTCTCAGAGTTGACTTAGCAAAATCACCAGTTGGCAGATAGGGAATGCCATATAATTGGGGGCGGCCAGGTCATAATACAGGAATCCTGGCTGTGAACCATGTGTGGAGAATGCCCAGCTCCATGCATGTAAAAGATGCCTTTTGTAGCTTTAAAAAAAAGAGAAGGCTGATGATGCTACAAAAGGCTAAATTTTTTCCTACAATCCCTTCCATATTCCAGAGGTAGTCAAAAGCTGTTGCCCTGTTGTGTCCCAAGCCACCCCACTTTCAGTAATTTTGATAATTGTTGAATTTGTTCTTGTTCAGAATAATGATGAAATGAATGCCACTGGATGTTATCAATCATATACCTTAAAATTCCAGTTATGTGATATATAAATCTTGTAAATTATTCTGTTAACTGATCCTCGATTTTACTGTTTCATGTTTTAGAAAAAAAAAGTTGCAATTCAAATACTGCTTAGTATTTTGTAAAAGAATGATTCTCTTTTCTATTTTTCAATATGTTAGTTTCATAAAAAGGAATCATGAGTGATAATGCTGTTACTCATGATAATAATAATATTACACATTTACAAAAAATGTATTTCAACAATATTTTCATTAAACTGAAATAAATCATGGATAAATTTGAATTGAACAGTAGTGACATTACAAACATTTTGAGGATTGCCTGTCAAAAGGTGTTATCCCAATGTGCATTTCAACTAGAAAATATCTCCTTCTGGTAGGCAACTCTTGATTTTAACAATGAAATGTAGGTACTCTTCTTGAACAAAAATGTTGATTTGAGTTTTTTTCCATAGGACATGTGTGTTACGTTGGTAATGGAGAGACTTACAGAGGGACCATTAATCGTACCAGATCAGGAAAACCTTGCATGAATTGGAAAAACAATCCACATTTCAAAGCTGCCAACTATTATTACTTGGGTAAGTAAATATTTCAGAATGAATATACATATCTTTTCCCATCATAATAAAATAGGTCAAACTACTGACTAAGGTGTGTTAACTTTTAGAGAAGTCAGATACCATTTTTTTATATACATGTGCAAAACAATCAACATTTTTTGTTAAGGAAAAAGGGGGGATATGATGTTAATATTCATGACACAAAAATCTCATATAAACAAGTAAATTCAAAGCAAAGGAACAGTGCTTCGATTGCTGTTCTTTATCTGAAAGTGTTACTCAGTCATTTCAAAATTTGGTCTTGTGGAATGAGAGATCTTCATCAGAAAAGCTTCCCACTAAGTCTTGTGGGATAAATGGATCTTCATCAGAAAATCTCCCCACCAAATGACGAGGTCATTGGGTCAGATGTTAATAATGGAACGGATGCCACTCTTTAAATTGCTGTTTTCTTGTTCTAATGGTTTGACACTTTCATTTCAGGAAACCATCACTTGTGTAGGAACCCGAATGGTACATATACAGGTCCTTGGTGTTTTACTGACTCAATGTATCGAGATAAAGAGTTGTGTGATATTCCTAAATGTGGTCAGTATTTAATATAGTGAATAACTTTAATTTACCACACAAACACCTTTTTGGTGTAATGGTTAGTATGCTCGCCTCAAGTGCAAAAAGTCGTGGGTTTGATCACTGGCCCGGTCAAGCCAATGACATTTAAACCGGTATTTGCTGCTTCTCCCCTGAGCACACAGCATATAGGAGTAAGAGCAGAAACTGGTCAGCCCAGAATCAGAAAAAAATGTCTGGGTAAATTAGAATGTCTTTTTCCTGTAGACTGTTGCTTTCATGAGCTAGCACGTAAAAAATTCGGCTGGGTCACTCTAGTACAAAGCAGAGTTCCTTCTAGTAATAAAAGAAAATTTAAAGTTTTTTTTTCAAATTGTAAGGAAAAACAATTACTAGGGGATGATTGGTGCTTGGCACATGACTGGCACATGTTTGTACTGTATATTCCGAAATTGTGATTGATCGATTATTATTCCATTTTAGAAAATTTAACCCAAAATGTACAATTAATTAATGTGATTTTAGGAAAACCTGTTTGTAAATTCAATAAACTGATAAGAATGCAGGTTCTTACATTTGCAGTTATCACTCAGTCTCATTATTCACAATAATTTCTGAATTTACATTATTTGATTCAGATATGATATAGATAACTCAGCTGATGGTCCTTTACTAGACACCAATACTGTGAACATACTTTATTCACTGATACGAGTCTTGGTGCTTAACAATTACATTACTGTGTCATGGGTTATTCAAATTTAAGCCATTACAAATCTCATTAAAAAGTATGGTTTTTGTTGGTCACTGAATTTCATGGTAGGTTAACCACAAAATCCATAAAAATTAGTCCCTTACAAAGGATATTACTTTTACAGTACATATAGAAAAGAGTAGATATTGGGTAAAAGGAGACTGTAGAAATGGAGGAAAATAGTTGAATACAGATGTCACCACAAGGCCTTCAATAAGGATGGAATCTGACTTGTGATGAGCTTTAGATTGCCAAATACAAATAAAACACATAAAAATATGCCAATCTTGTCTCAATGTTATACTTATAAATACAAAAAGTAAAAGACATAGACTAACCAATGACCTTGACTCCTGACCTCCATCAGGCACATGACAGGTGGTGGGGTTGAACATTTGTTAAAACAAGTTTCAATATTCTGATGTCAAATTTAAACCCTGTCTGAATAAGTTATTTGAAGGATAAGTGTGTTTCAAAAGATCATGTTTAATTTTTTATGCTTTATATGTTAAATTGCCATAGAATGTAGGATGTGAAATTTCATACAAAATTTCTAAATTTGCAGCCATACTTGAACTAAATCCTTGTAAAAGTTATAAAATATTGTGAAAGTGATATATTTATCCTGTAAGCAAAGGTGTACCAGTAAAGTGAAGGTTATGATTGTAAAATTTAGTGTAAATACTAGCAAATCAGACAAGTTGTGAAATGTATACACAGAAACAAGGGGCTAATTGTACATCTTCATCCAGAGAGGGAAAGTTTACTATTTATTATAGGGAAGTATATTTTCCATTGCCTCCAGTTGTATATAGAACCATAATAACAAATTAAATTGAATAAAGATATACCAGTTAGAAACTGTGTGTTGAATAAGTGGTACATTTAATAAATATTTTATTTTTTAATTTTGTAGTTAATGGAGTTGGTCCTGGAGCTATTGGAGCCGAACCAGTTAACAAACTGATGTACCTAGTACCAGGAATCATTGTTCCTCTCGCTATAATACTCCTTCTCGCCATAGTTTGTCTGTGTCAGAAACACCGAAAACAGAAAGAAGCTGGTGTAAAAAATGCCAAAGTCAACCAACCAGCAGCTCCCATGGAAACAGTGCCATTAAAATCAGCAATGAACATTCGTGATTTTCCAATTTCATCAATAAGGTTTCTTCAAGAGCTTGGTGAGGGACAATTTGGAAAAGTTTTTAAAGGAGAGGTGCTGGGTCTTTATGGTGATAACATGATATCTAAAGTGGCAATTAAAACTTTGAAGGAGAACGCGCTACCAAAAGTACGCAATGACTTCCGTCGTGAAGTGGATTTAATGTCAGAACTCAGACATGGAAACATTGTTTGTTTACTTGGTGTGTGCATGAAACAAGAACCAATGTGTATGTTATTTGAATACATGCCTCAAGGAGACTTACATGAGTATCTCGTTACTCATTCTCCAAATTCTGATGTGGGATCATCCAATGAATCAGAAGGTGTCAAGGGAGGTGTGTTAGAATATGGTGATATGTTACACATTGCCACTCAGATAGCCGCCGGTATGGAATATTTATCAAGCCACCATTTCGTACATAGAGATTTAGCTACAAGAAACATACTCGTTGGTGACAACTTATGTGTTAAAATTTCAGACTTTGGTCTCTCTAGAGACATTTATTCACAAGACTATTACAGAGTACAAAGCAAATCCATACTGCCAGTAAGATGGATGCCACCAGAGTCAATATTATATGGTAAATTCACAACAGAAACTGACATTTGGTCATTTGGTGTTGTATTGTGGGAAATTTTCAGTTATGGTTTGCAGCCATATTATGGATATTCTAATCCTGAGGTAATTGAAGTAGTCCGCTCACGGCAAATATTACCGAGTCCAGAGGAATGTCCCACTAGAGTTTATGGGCTGATGGTTGAATGTTGGCATGAGGTTCCAAACAGGAGACCAACATTTAGAGAAATCCATGCAAGATTAAGAGCATGGAAGACAGAGGTTCTGATGTTAAATCCACATTGGAGTTTAAGTCAGAGTCATTCAGCTCACTCAAGCAGTACTCATCAGAGTTCACAGAGTGGACCTAGCCATCACAGCAGTACTGGTCCAAGCAATACAACCGCTATGACAGGGCTGACTGGAAGTAGTGGAGGGTCAGATCCATCATCAATGTCCCATCCAATGATGGGTCAACCTCCACCAAATTATCATGATACAACACGTGTTCATTATTATCCAAATCTTGGTCCTCCACAAATGCAACAGTACCCAGGTCAAGGTCAAGTAGTGATGCAGAGAGGACCGCCTCCAACACAGATGCCCAATCATAATGGACCTTCTAAAATATCGCCTGCAGGCTCGGTCGCTAGCAGTAAACAGTCTTCAAGTAGTGGTGCTTCTACGTCAAATTATAAACCTAATGTCTCAAACTGTAATACTTTGAATGGACCAGCCACGATTGATGTGTCCGAATGTCAAAAATTCTCAAATTTGATGTCACAGAACAGTTACATTCCAGAACAAAGGATGAATGATTATAATGAGTGTTAGTTTGTAGTGTATATACCAAATCAAAAAAGTACTCAAATGTTACTGAACCGGTGGAATATCAACCAGATAATAGTGCTCTATATATGTTTTTACATACTGTGAAAAGGATCTAGAGGTACACCGTAAAAACTTAATCCAAAGTTAGTTCCCCTGGATAAACCGAGGGAGGCAACTGTTTGTTTTGACATGTTAGTTGTTATGTCAGTGCTTGGCAGCCATTAAAGTGTCACATGAAAGTGCTTATTTGTATCAACTGTTTGTTATTTTTTGTTTTGCTTCCACAAACTCACAAGGTTTTGATTGTTAAATATTTATAACTTTTTAAAGAACAAATACCCTTGCCCTATGACATTATTTTTGTTTACTTTTCATTTAACATCCATAATAAAAGCATTGACAATTGACATTAAGATATGAGTAATATGGGAATATTCCTTCTAAAGTCATATTATAAAACAAAACCAAATATCTTAAATATTTGTGCATAATTTTTTAAGGTGCTATACCATCTAAAAGATGGAATTTATTTTGATTTTTGCAATATTGCTACACGTGTTTAATATATATATGGTAGTTGACAGTATTGTTTCATTTTGCATAATAAAATGATAAGATTTATCATAACAGTAGATACATCATTGGATATATTCATCAACATTCATTGATATAAAAAAAATGTCTGTTTCTTTCATTTGTATCAAAATATTGACTTATCCAAATTTCATGACCATATTACCCTTTTTGAAGTTTAAAATAAATCAGGTAATAACTTTTTTTAGAGACAAATAAGATCTAGAGGTACTTACTCAATGAGGACTTGGATTTTAAAATAAATCAAATCAAACATTTACATTAAATGGCAAAAAGAGACAATTTATAACCAGTTAACCTATATTTAAATGCAGTTTCTAATTTTTTGTGTACATTGTAAATATTTCACAGTCATATTTTCGTAGTTTTCTGTATATTTTTATATAAAAATCAAATACCAAAGTACTCAATCTAGTCATCATTTTCAATTTGTTATATTTATGATGAAATCCTACAATTAGTGATATTTTGTACATAAATTATTTTGTTTGTTAAAATGTAATCTAGAAGGATGGTTAAATTTTCTCGTGTCTGAAATCAGAATCCTAGAAATGTTTGCTTTCACAAACTTAGCTCTATCTTTCAAAAATTCAGCTGAGATATACATACATTCTTATCAGAATGTTTATTGAAAACCCAGAATGAGTCCACATTATAAATTCAGATAGTTTTTCAAATGTGGTTTAATTAACTAATCAGTTGATTTGACTGTAATCTTCAGTTATTTGTTAAAATAATTGTTTGTGAGCTTATGAAATAGGTAATATGTTTATTAACCATTTTTAATGAGTTAATTGTAAGACAAATGTAATATGGATATGCCAACAAGAAACATATCCATTAACTTGTTGTAAAATCTGGTTGTGAATATTTGCCTTAATCCTTGTTCTGTTATAAATATTAATATGTTTAAATTGTCACCCTTTGAAGTATAAATTGTCTCCCTTTAAAGTACACTGTAGTAAAATATACACGTTCAGATTTTCTTCAGGATTAATTCAGTTGTAGAAGTTGAAAATAAAAAAAGAAATCTATTGTCCAATTTCAGTGTCAATTCTTATTCTCTCTTCAGTGAAATGGAAGTAAATTTTCCAGACAACTTTTTAAATTATAGCATGATGATTTAGACAAAATAAAGTAAATTCTTCTTCCACTTATAAAAGAAAGTAAATTTTTACAAGTTTTGAATTTTTAATACTTGCATGGAATTGTATTCAGTGTTTTTTTCATTCCCTTCCTTGCAATTTTAATATTAGTCATTAAATGCAGAATAATTTAAAAAAGTACATTGTACATGTTATGACTTTCTTCAGTTATTTATATAAAACCTCACAAGGGGTCAATAAATGTTACTTCCATTACAAATCTATAATGTACTTTGTGAGAATGCCATCTTTGTTTATGTATGAGATAGTTATTTCTTGCTTCAATGTAATCCTAAGGCTTACAAGATGACTTAGTGTAGGATATATATTGTATGCACTGTTCATGTCTTGTAAGCTGTGGCCTTTGTTGTCACAAAAATAAAATTTTTAAAAACTTATTCTGTTTTTATTATGCCCTGCAACAAATTGTCCGGTCATATTAATTTACCTTCGCCTGTCCGTTCGTCCGTCAAGATTAAACATGATCATGGCTTGTCCAGCTATCCCATCGAACAGTTTTTGTACTATATCTGAAAAATTATGCAGGATGTTTTTACCTATGATGAAGGTGTGCAGAGCTAAAGGATTTTCATTTTCATGAAATATTACTGAAATTGGGAAAAAATTACACTTTGTCAATTTTACAGTACTGGGTACTCAGAAATAAATGGATCATGGCTTGTCTGGCTATCTCCTAAAACAGTTTTTGTACTACATCATGTTACATCTGAAAATTTTTGCAGACCAGTGGGGGCATCATTACTGTCTTACAGACACTTTTTCATTTAAAAACTTCACTTCCAGCAAATGATTTTGAAGGGCCAGTGCAGGTGCTCCTGACACAACAGAACCTTCTTGTTTTTTATGCAGTCTTTGGTTTCCAGTTAAATGTTTCTACTTGTCTCTCCTCAATGAAGTCATAACTAATTACATGACTGGTTACCCAGAACATCTACACTCCATCTGTTGGGTGACAAAAAATTTGCAAACAATTGGCATCCATTTAAAAAAATGAAAATGACACATCTCTTACAAACAATTCAGCAGTCCAAGGGTTAACAATCTGATATTTAAAAAATGGAAATTTCAACCTTTCAAACTGAAATTAATGTTATTTTTTCATAACTTACTGTCCATAAACACCAAATCAAGTCATTTGAAGCCAATGTTCAGAATTTTTTACCTGGATATTCATTAACATTTAAACATTGTTGATTTTGGTCCTGTCCTTCACTAACTCATAAACATAGATGTGTCATCAGATGCGTCTTATTTCTAAAACTAATGGCAAGAATTCATTTCAAGACAAAGCTTTCTATGTTTTAGGGGTTTTAATAGGATTTTTTCTTCAAAAGCAACTTTCAGATTTGGAATCTTTGCAAAACTCAAATTTTTGGAGGTTATCATATGAGGTCATCTCATATGATGACCTCCCAGACATAATACACATCTCCAAACCGTTCAGTGGAGACTACAAGGTGTAGAAATGGGCCAATGGTCAGTTTCATTAGAAGATCTTTGTTGCTGAACAACTGCTTTCGGTTTCAGGTCAAAAGAAAACAGAAAAATCGTAATAAAATTTGAAAATTTGGCGGCACTGGCAGTCATATTTAGCCACAGACCACACCCCAAACTATCAAGAAGCCAAACAGCTGTATGGTGCTGGTTATCTTGGTCTTAAACAATTGAAAAACAATAGGTTTGGACTATGCCTTCTTCCTCAGAGTCCTATTGGTCAGCAACTGGGAACAAAAAAAAAAACAAGCGAATTCATTTTGACTTTTGTTCCCAGATCAGCAATTGGGCAAAAAAAAACCCTCAAGTTTACCTTTTTCAATGGAATACCTCATTGGAGTTAAGTCTTTCTGCGTAATTTTATGAGTTTAGAATTAACTACTGTAAAGTAATATGCGGGTGAATTTCATGCCAGACAAATCTGACAACTGGCGGCTGGATATGACCTTTGATCAACAAGCACACGCATAGACCCTTTGATTTCAGAAACAAAAATTATCCATGGAGGTCAGTTCTGTTTTTATATCAAAACAAAAGAAAATTTCCACAGAACCTTCCATTAATGCTTCCTATTATCTGCCCATAAATTTCTTTTACATCAACCAAAATAATAGATCCGTTGGATCTTGATGCGGCAGCTAGATGGGAGGAAGATTGGATTTTCGACATCCCGGTAAATGTCACGAAAAAAGAAACAACCTTTTCAACATAAAAAACACAACCACACATTAAATCAGTTACCTATGCGAAATACCTTGGTACCCTAACATCTCAATTGGGACAAAAGAATCAATGATATAACATCTTAAGGCAATAAAGCATTATGTTTTCTGAAACGAAACTTATAAGCAGCAAACCAACAATACAAAACTCAGGCATACTATGCACGTGTTCGATTCAAACTGGAATATTCCTGTACCGTTTGGGGCCCCCATAAATCAGAAATACAAAACAAAAATGAGATGGTCCCATGGCGAGCTGCTCGGTATATCTTTAACGGGTATCACAACAGTATCTGTCCATTCTGTCCACAAACTCAAAATATGTCCGTTATGTCCATAAACATAAGATTTGTCCATTGTGTCAATAAACATAAGGTCTGTAAATAATGTCAATAAACATAAGATCTGTTCATTATGTAAAAAAACATTAGATCTGTCCATTACGTCAATAAACACAAGATTTGTCCATTATGTCAATAAACATTAGATCTCTCCATTATGTCAATAAACATAAGATCTGACCATTATGTCAATAAACATAAGGTCTGTTCATTATGTCAATAAACATAAGATCTGTCCATTATGTCAATCAACACAAGATCTGTCCATTATGTCAATAAACATTAGGTTTGTCCATTATGTCAATAAACATAAGATCTGACCATTATGTCAATAAACATTAGATCTGTCATTATGTCAATAAACATTAGATCTGACATTATGTCAATAAACATAAGATCTGTCCGTTATGTCAGTAAACATAAGATCTGTTCATTATGTTAAAAGACATGATCTGTTCATTATGTCATTTAACAGAAGATCTATCCACTATGTCAATTATAAACACAAGATTTGTCCATCATGCGATAAAACATCTGTCTATTGATTACTTGTTTATATAGGGTTGCGTACCCAGTAAACTAGTTTAACCCGATCACATGTCTCATGTGCCTGTCCCAAGTCAGGAATCGTGGACATAGGTTTGTCTTTGTCCATTTTTGATAATAACAAGGTAAGAGCAATATCATATTACTTATACACGATTTTTGGCAATTTTGAGCTTTTTATAATGAGTGATATTACACCGTCGATCAAGGCATTGTGGAGATATCTAGATTTGTCAATCTCCTCTGTTCATATGCAGTCTCTCTGGCATTTATCCCAATATCTTTCATTTCCATATTATGCTAATAAAAAAAAATCTGTCTATTATGTAAATAAACACAAGGTATGTCCATTGGGTCAATAAACACAAGCTTAGCATAGTGGGACATTAAGATACTCAAACATCATGTCAACATTTGGTATCGACCTTGAGCGTTAGCCAATCAAGTTAACCGCCTCGGTGGTGAAATGGTTAGCATGCTGAGGTCGTGGGTTCGATTCCCGACCAGGTCAAACCAGAGACATTTAAAATGGTATTTGCTGCTTCTTCGCTTAGCACGCAAAATTTAGGAGTAAGACCAAAGACTGGTCGCCCCAGAGTCAGAATTATGTGTCTGGGTAAAGTGGCATGTCTTCCTGTAGACTGTTGCTTTTGTGAGCTAGCATGTTAAAAATCCGGCTCAGCGCTTCGGTCTATTACAAAGCAGGGCTCATTCATCATCAACGTCACCATTCATTAACATGCTCTCATCCTGAATATGCATGCAAAATTGGCCGCTGTATTTACTGTAAACACCCCCTTATTTTGGGACAGTTGTTTACAGACATATTTTACCCCGCTACATAATTCACTAATAATCCAGGAACCTCTAATCCAATGGTTGTTGTTGCTTTGATGAATAACTGTTGCATGTTTTGTGTTTTTACCTATAATTGATCGGTTATTTTTATGATTGAGAAATTTCACTGCTGGCTTTACAGTGTGGATTTTGGTCAAACTATTTGTAATTTGGCTGTGTCACTGACAATGATATCACATCTTCTTTTCTATAGTTCTCTGGGTGTGTATAATAAAATGAAAACAAACTTGTTAACAAAATATTTATTTATCAAAAATACAAAATCTATTTTTTTTTCAAATAAATAACATTATATAATTTCATCTAAACTATATGAACTACATAAATTAAAATATATTACTGATATTTCTCTGATCACAGGTAATTAATCCTGGACGGTTATACTTCATATGCTGTCCAATCCTAACACTCAGAGTTAGTGAAAAAAAACACGAATGTCCTCTGCACTTATTCTTGAAACAACGAAAAATTAAATAAATGACAAAAATGTTTATGTTAAATTTGCAATTAATGATGTCTGATGGGAATAATAGTATTTGGTGATGATCATGTATTCATTCAAATCATTTCGTGTTTTAACACTCAATTTTGGAGCCAAATGGGATCCTTAGAGTATATACCTCCCCCTTTTCATCCTGACCTTTTTTATTAATATGCAGATATCATATAACAAATTCTTAAACATTTAGATATTTTATCCATAAGATGAAAATAAACACAAGTTAGATGAATTTGATTCCCTGAGTATGTGCATAAACTACCGAAATTATTTCATAAATTTGTTTGCACTTCACTTTACAGACAAAATTCATTCACGGAGAACCATAGAAAGTATGTCTTCATCTTATTCGTATTTATAATAGTTTGTTGATTTTCAAAATTCAAAAACGATAGTTAAAATATCTCTCACCCAAAAATAAGAAAAATAAAAATGAAAACACTTCCTGTGTTACAAAATTAAACGAAAATAAAATATCATAAAACAAAATAATGCAAAACAAAATTATAATTCATTCATGTGATATTCTAAAGTAGGAATAGATAATATAATATTTAGATGTAAAAAAAATCGTTGTCACTCTCAACCCAAAAAACCTTAAAAGGATATTGCAGATGCAATTGAAAAATGTATCACACGTATGAATAATTAACAAATTATATGCACTGCCTGTGTTTATAAAAAAACTTCAAACTATACAACGCAACAAAACAAAAACAACCAAAAATAAATGTAAAGAAACTTCTAAATCTTCAAAACAAAGGAAATTTATGAAGAGAGTACTCATTTTAAGAATGATTAAAGCGATGGTACCCCAAAATACCAAACTGAGTCACTGAAGGATTAAGTACGACTGTTTACAATGTATAGATAACATTTTTCATATAACATGGTATATTTAAGTCTGCTGAACCAAATTTTATAACGTTTCTGAATGTTGGTTTCTTTATCCTTACAACCCCAAGTCATTATCACCAAAACCCACGATCTAAATGAGAGAAAGAAAATAAAAGAGAACAAACATGAGAGAATAATACACTTGGTGAGACTGTTATTCTGGGATCAACCAGTTTAAAGGACTTGCACCATACACAGTTTTTATCCATATATTCCATAATTGCTATGAATTGGCAAGACATAATCCTGCCAGGCCTAGCATTGCTTTGAAGTGGAAAGACAACTATCCTGTCAACTATATAGTTGTTTTTCGGCAAGAAAATCGTCTTACTAAACCATATGTTTTTTAATTCATGTCTAACAAATCGTTGTTTGGGAAGTGTAAAGAAAACAGTCATGCTCACCCGTATAAATCGTAAAAAGCTTTGAATTGAGTGCATATAAAATATTTTGCTATACATTTAAGATACACCATAAAACTAATAGACAATAGCATAAAATAACGTATTTCTAATTATCATTTTAAATATATGCAAGTCAGTTAAGACCAAGGTGTAGTTAAGATTATATCAATTTGATAAAATGCTCTCCTGAAAGTCATGCACTCTTGCACCCTGTACATATTCTCTCATGCTATTAAACATTTCACCATGGTGACCGCCTCCCAAATGTCATCCTAAGGACAGAGCCACATACTGGACAGTTTGGATAGGTTTTGACATCCTTCTTTGGGATGTGCCAACAGTGGCCACATCTCAAACGATACTTCTTAAATCTACAAGAAAAAGCTAACTAATGAGAGCGGCAGATTTTAAACTGTCCCATTTTTAGACATATACATTTATTTTTTATTGCGTTTCTATTGAAGCCTTTGTCATGACCTGATACCATATAGTTATCATCAATGAAGTATAGATTATTATCAGCATACCAAAATCCTCCATGTCCCGAGGGTTTTCACTAGCCAAGTTGTCAGACTTGTCCGACATGAAATTTATCAGTCAATGTTTTACAGAAATTTTTTCTATTTGTTAAAATTCTTAAGCACTGAAAATAGGAAAGGCCTCGAAAAGTAATGCACTTAGTAGTTGTCCCTGTCGTCGGATTTAGCTTCCCATTTCGATTTGTTTGGATTAGAGTGCTTCTTTGCTATGTTTGGATCTTGGATTTCCTATATATGTTTAGGTTCTTTTGCTACCGATGAGAGGTAGAGCATACAGAAATTCTTCATATTTATTAAACATTGTGAATTTTGTAATTTGAAGTATTTGGGCAAAATCATTAGAATAGATAAGAAATGAACTAAAACTTATAAAATTTAGTACCAAAAAATTTAGTACCACAAATAAAATAATGAAGCACTACTGAAAATATAATCTTCAATAATAAACATCATCTGTTAATTTTTTGCTTAATGACCCCAGACGTTCCGAATAGATTTGGCGGGAAATAACGCGAGACATTGTTAATTACAATAAATATACAAGCAAAAAGAAGACACATCCCTAATGAATGCTCGCAAACACTAAAAACAGGCTCAGCGAATTACCCAAACCACTTACAAAAAACCTATAAAAACAGAGGAAATATTATTGTCCCTCACTGAACAGACTTACTCTATTTGGAACAAATAATTTTTGCCTGTTCTTTAATGTTTTTGGAACTGATATCCAGGTTACCTTAAAAAGCCTAGCTTTATTGCAAATGGTGATGATGTGCTTGAGGTTATGTCTATATCTAATAAGGTAGCATGAACTGGATATATATTGTAATGTTTTCCTCATTTTGTCCCAGTTGGCAAACAACATGACAGCAATTGGAAATTCTGAGAAATACAGATTCAATACAAATTTCACCGCACTACATGTGTATTAACAGCGATGGAAAACTTCGCCTTTACTTGAGAACATAATAAAGTTAATGATCGAACGTTTCCCTTCTATTCATTTTTCTACATTTCATTCAAATGGTATAATTTAAAAAAAAAATAATATACCGACGTGGATAGTATAGTTAATGGTCCTGTACAAACTTGTAAAATTCATATGGTAATTTTCGACTGAAGCTGCCTAAATAATGCATCGATTTTCTGACAGCATGACGGATGTGCAATTTAACGATGATAATACAGCAAGTTCTCAACGTCTAAAGATCAAAGACTGGATTATCAATAAATGTGAGGAAAACATGATGGGTTGCAATGCCGCTATATTGGTATTATTTGTTGTTGATCAGAGTGTCAATTTTCTCACAACAAAGAATTTCTACTCTCTGTAGATAAAATAATTTAAATGGATTAGCGAGTTTCAACGGCTTATCTTGAGCTTTACACATGATACAATATTGTCATATAGTGCAAGATGTGAAATTCCATATCGTACCATGTATCTAAAATTGCAGCCAAATTATTGCACTAAATCCTCGTAAAGGTAATACAATTTTGTGAAAGTGATTAAAAGCCTGTGATCTTAGCTGTAAAAGTTTGCAAGGTAGAAGTCAGAAACTTTAGTGCAAACGCGGGATGAAGACAGACTAAAGTCACGGCAAATTTTCGTTTGATACTTTTTTTTTTAGATATTGGTAGGAAGACAAGAAAATAAACCAGAGGCTCTACAGAGCCTGTAATCGCTCACCTAGCAAAAGCTGACTTTTTCTAAACTGTACCATTATGGAACTATTTATGCTAAACTAAGTCGCATCATGGCGGCTATTTTGAAAATCCAATTGGCAAAAGTTTCAAAATTTTAGTTGAGGACGACCTAACAATCATTTCTGCAAAGTGACAATTCAATCCACTTTTGTGGTATGAGACAAAAGTATTTTTTAAATTTGGATCAAAACACATAATTGGCCGTGGTGGCAATGTTGAAATTCCAATCGGTACCAAAATAAAAATCTGGTAGTGGTAAATGATCACCAGCCTACCATTTCTGCCAAGTTTGGTTGAAATATGTTATGTGGTTTTTGAAAAGAAGAAGAAAATGTGAAATTCCCATAAAATCCCATTTTAAACTCAGTTGCGTCATAATGGCTATCTTGATTTCCGATCAAAAAATAATTTCTGCAAAGTAACAATTCAATCCAATTTGTGATTTCTGACAAGAATATTTCTGAAATTTGGACCAATCAGAACACATATTGGCCCTTGTGGCCATGTTGAATGTAAGTTCGGCACAAAAAAAAAACAAATCTGGTAAAGGACCACCTGCCATGTTTGGTTGAAATCTGTTCAGTAGTTTCAGAGAAGAAGATGAAAATGTAAAAAGTTAACAGACGAGGACAACAACGGACGCAAAGGGATGACAAAAGCTTTGGGCCAGGTAAGCTAACAATGCTTTTGTTTGAGGCAAGCAACTGTAAAAGATCACGTTACAAGTTCTTTAAATCAGATAAGTAATAGACATACCGAAAAATTAACAGTCCAATTTATTTTCTTATATACTACCTATGGATGTGATTGAATAAAGGAATTCCTCTTGCCTTGTTTGTTCAAAGTGAAGTTCCAAGTAAAAAATAAAGAAAGAAGTAGCATTCTTTGTGCATGGAAACTTAAGACCATGACATTTAGATAAAGAATCGTTTTTACTATAGTTGTGATGTCCTTATCCTTATTCACAGAACAAAATAAGTTATTCAGTACCTTATCCCACACGCATTACACAACGGGGTACCATCTTCTGCGTCTCTCCACAGCGGAGTACGCCTCGTGGAACATGATGCACAGGTTTTGGCTAACGTAAAAGAAAATGGCATAATATGAAGCTTAATATGAAAGTAATTGTGTGTATTTTTAACTCTGTTAAAACGGTAACAGACTGATAAACAAAACTACTTTATTTGCTACAAAGAATTTGCATTCTTCTATTTTCAAGGTAAAAATATTATAAGGGGACGTTAATTCTATTTCAATACAAAATTTTTTGTAGGTAAAAAGTGGTGGGTTTTCAAGGACGGAAACGGGAATTTCATTCCATAGTTAGTTGAATACCACTTGGGTTTGCATATATACATGGAACTTTAGCGCTCATATTTTGGGTCTGGTCAAGGTTTCTGGTACTGCAAAAATGGGGCTATAACAATCATTTGATGATACGTTTTTAAAAACCATATCAATTTATGACAATTTTACCTTTCGCGGAGAGTTTCATAATGTTTCTCTGTATAGAAAACTTCTAGAGGCTAATGTGTTCCCACCAGTAACAAGGTGCGCCGCCTCTAACTGAATACCTTCTTATTTATTATACATATAAACAGGGAAACTGTCCCAAACAATATTTGCATATTCTAACAATGGACTGATAAATGCCATATGTGTACATTCTAAGCTTCGTCTGTATTATGAATATTTAGCACTTGGCATCATATTTAATCGGACAGAATCTTTGGAATGTATCCCATCAATATGAGCGTTTTATTAATGGAAATGATAACATTTAAATGTTTGTGGTGCTAAGCCTCTCTGCTTTGGATATTATTTATAAGCAATGGTGGGTGATCTATTTTCTTTGATTTCCTAGAGATAACCATACTATCTGTCTTTTGGAAATTTTAAATTAACTTGCAACAATTAGCAACAAGTTTGCTCACTCACTGATTTTAACAAGATATCTTTTAAGCTTCTGGCCATCTACTGTAACATAAAGTGAAGTATTTTCGGCAAACAGTTTAATACAGGGCGATGTCATTAATGTAAATAAGAATTAGTAAAAGTTACAGATTACCCCTGCACCAATGTTCAATAGGTCGATGATTTGCCATTAACCCGCTGCTGTCTGTTTGACAGTTAATTTTCAAGCCACTGTAACACATTACCATCAATTACAATTTTAGGTAATTTGTAATAAAGACCTTTATGCCAAACCTTATCAAACGTTTTTTTTCATGTTGCACAAATACTTCAAATCCATCTATAAATATTGCAATCATTTAACATGATGTAATTCTTGGGATGGTTGCGTTAGAGTGGACCGCATTTACGAGTAATGTTATTACATGACTCCTCTTAAAATAGTTAAAAACACAATTATTTTTTTTCAAGTTAGTTTTCATGGTGGGAAAATGATCAACCTGAATAAATACTGAAATTCCTAGTTACGGACGTATATATGAATCGAAATGTCCAATCAACTTCATTGATGTTTTTTTTAAAAACCAGCTACATTTTTCATGTAGAAATAGAAGTTCGTCTAAATCACAAATATTTACATGTCAAAACATGAAAACTAAAATAGGAGTTGGAGTTTATTTTTCACAAACACTACAGGAATTTTGCCATAGTATATCAAGTCTCAGGTCGAAAACTCTTGGCATTAAAGTATTTTTTCTCCAGCTGAAACATACTTCCCTGAAAAATACAACGAATGAAAAAACGCATTACCTAGTTTCAAAATTTTAATGTGGACAAAATTTACACTTATAGGTTAACTGGGTGTATAACCCATGTTATGACTTGGTCATTGAGCATTGCACGTGCAACATAGTAAAACTCATAAAAACTGCACAGAAAACAGAATTGATCAGTAAACGGTTAAACAACAATGGGAAAATTGGATATGCAGTCACCTGAACAAGAATAAATCATTGGATCTTCTGATATTTTTATAAGCTTGCACAATAACAATTATGATTTTTAATGTATCTCTTGTAGGATAGATTAAGAACTTACATGAACATGGTAGACAATATTCTGAAGACTCTTGGCAGTCATCATCTTCGCTGTAAGATCCATACAGACCATATAAACAACCTCCATGCCCGTGGGTTTGTTTGCTTGGCACATAATTCACATTACTAAAATATTCACAAAGTCCCTCATTTGAACTACTGTTCTATCATGAATTATACGATTCGATCTTAAGAGAAACTAGAAACAGACAAACTTTTGAATAACTGTCATTTTAAACTTTATCTTAACCTAGCCAAATACAAATCTATAACTTTGAAAGTTGTTGAAATACTATTCATAAGTACCGGGTATTTTGATTTTAATACAATGCAATATATATGATATTACCTAAACTGCGCAGTAATCAACAAGTAACTAGCCCCATCTTTGACATGGGTCATCAATGATACGGAAGCACCCCTAAAGTTTGGGTCCAATCTAGGGGCACTTTTAACTGGTTTGTAAGATTTTCTTTTACGACGTGCAGTAAATCTTGAAGAACATGAGCAGTCCGACGATGAAATGTCGGAATGATCGTCTCTGGGACTACAATGGAAAAAATGAGTAGTTTATTTTTAGGGCAAAACCAATTGTTCCATGAGAAATCGAACACGCCTTGTTGTAAATTACACGATCACTGATGTATAGATCTTTGAATCCAATGCGTTAAATAGTTTGATCTTTGAATCCGATGAGTTCAAGTTTGATCTTTGATTTCAGTTTGTCCAAAGTAATTTATGAACTTACCTTCGGCTCTCATCGCGTTGAGCATGGTCACTGTGATCGAGTTCGAAATCAGGAATTGGACTGGTCATGGTTCGCGCTTCTACCTCACTTCTGCTGTGCAGCAGATTCTGTGAGAATTTGCCTGACCTCAAACAGAATCTATGCCCGTTTTAACGTGCATGAATTATGTCGGTTGTTTTTTCTCTTCCAACCGGCTTTTTTCCATTGACCTAGTTCTTGTTCATATGCAAATGAATGTTAGTATACTTGTGTTCTCGCACGCTTTTGGTAAGTAATCAATGCGTGGTCGGTAGCTCATCACACTTTTCCAGAGTGAACTAGATTGTGTCAAATTATTTCCACAATATCACTCATTATTTGATGTTTTACTGTTAATCTTTCGTGAATTCAAACTGTTAGACCCTAAATATGAAATACTGCATTTTTTACAATGACATAAATGACAAAGCAACACACAAAGGTTATCTTCTTATTAATCGAAGTTTTATGATTCGTCCACTTTGAGCTATCAATTGGTTTTTTTTTTCGATCCCGAAAATTTACCAAATAAGATGGCACCGGGAGGCTTAAACCCTCCATACGTCTTAATTCTACTTAATGTTTTATCATATACCAACAGGACATGTTTGAAACATTAACACTGAGGATATTTTAACTTGGCATCTTTAAAAGTATGATAATTACTGGGACTTCTTTTTAACATGGTAATTTATGAAAACTCTTTTAAAATAATCGGTTCTAGTACTCTTAGTTCGTGATAATATCTACTATCACTCAGAAATATATAATACATTGAATATTGTATTGGGTGTGCCAGCTACTACAATCATTTTAAACCGAATGCCCAAGCTACTACTATCATTAAACCAAAAAAGTAAAATATAACTTTTAGCGCAGTCAGTAGTATCTCCTTTTTGACAGCAAATCCCCTCATAGGAATTTTCTTATGGCACTAATTTTTGCCTTCATTATTTCAGGGATGTATTTTGGTTGGATTTAGATGTGTTCCTGGTGATCCCATATATATGTCTTGACCAATCTATCCTTATTGAAATTTAAAAAAAGAATATGGAATATATATCAGAAAGACAAGATCCACATCTTACATAAGTCCACAACAACTTAGTATTCAAAAGCTAAACTTAACTGCGTGTAAAGACGGCTTCTTTGGATTTACCTGGGATTAAAAAGTTTCTTAATCCCAGGATTTACCTACATCAGACATGCCAGGGGCCAAATGTAGGATGGACAGTCAAACTTTATGAATTTCTAATTACATTACTATTGAGTTTATTATGAAGTCACAAAAGTTGTTTTCCTGCTTTGTAGTTCCATTGACCATTTTTTGCTTTAGATTCGGTCAACTTTTATAATAATGATGCTTTTTAACAAATACTTTAAGATATATATATATATATATTCTCTTTAGGCTGATTACCAGCAGAAACATATAATACAATTGTATTATATGTCTCTGTTACTAGCTTAAAACCGTGCAGAAATTTCCTATTGATAATTAAATACCATTGATATGAGGATCTTCAGAGAACGTCGACTATTGACTATTTAAAACAGGGACGTTAATAACAGTTATTTACGTCCCTGTTAAAAACTTGAGTGAAATTTTAAAACGTGCTTCTCCCTTTCCCGCGTTTGAAACTTTAAACGTTCGAACTCTCTCTAGAATTGCCCCAAAAGGTTAAAAATACCGTATTGATCATGCGCATTTGTGTGGTTGTGAAGCACAACAACATGGACGACCATACAGTTTGAACATAGCAAAGGAGAAAGACTATAGTGTAAAAAACTGGAGACGTCGAAAGAAACTGCTGCATGTCATGTTATAATGACTACTACATACCTGTGAATGTAAGATTGTTTATCCTCGCCTTCTTGACGCCTTCTTTTTTTAACATTTATCTTTACTTTGTCTCGAAGCAGATGCGCGGTTCTAATGAGTAATGTACATTTGTGTGTGTTCGTGGCTGAGTGATTACAACCGATGGCTAGACGGAACTGCAGGTCCCAGGTTCGATCCTGGCTTTGGCGTTGAGAGAGTCAGTACATTAAAAGTGCAATTTTAACCCACCATACACATATCTAAGACCCATGATTGTTTATAATAAGGGCATCAGCAGGTCAAAGTGGCCTCGACTTTGACCTGGATACTTATCTGTAGATATATCAGTGATTTATCAGAGCACTTCGATCAAGCTGCCCAATGGTTCTCTCCAAGAACTTAGGATTCGACCACCATGAAAACAAAGGTAACCCTGGTGTCCTAACAATTCATATTTGAAGGGGTGGAATTGTCCATGGCGGTGGGTTGCAAATAGATAGTTGCACATCTCCATTTATCCAATGTTGGGAGTGTTCATGGATTCTACTTTCCATGGCAATTAACAAGGGTAGCTCTGACGTCTGAGGTGAATTCCAATAGTATTATACATACATACATTTTAACATTATTACCTAAAAGGTCATTGTGAGCTTTTGCCATCACTTGGCTAACAGCGTCTGTCCGTCATTGTAAACTTTTCTTTAAGGCTCTTCCTCTCTGAAACCACTGGGCCATTTTGAACCATACTTGGCAGCAATTGTCCTTAGGTGGTGCTCTTTCAAAATTGTGTCTGTCGACCCTGGACTTAAGACAAATTGCCGCCAGTCTAAAAATAAAAAAAGGGAGGATGAAATTTGAAAAATCTTCTCCTCTGAAAGTATTGACCCAATCTTAGCCAAACTCTGCTGGAATGGTCCTTGGGTGGTCCTATACTAAAACTGTGTCCAACAACCCTAACCTCCAAACAAACTGTCCCCCAGGCTAAGAATAGAAAAAAGGGGGGATGAATTTCAAAAATATGAAACTACTGTGCTAATCTTTACAGAACTTTTCTGAAATGATCCTTAGACAGTCTCTAATATCGTATCCAGCATTTCCAACTTCCAACCAAGATTGCCACCCCAGCCAAACTATACTCTATGTCAGAGTTTGTTGGAACGGCTAAAAACATTATGAAAGAAAAACTGTCTGCTGTATTCTTATAAAATAGTGTTTATTTTGTAGATTGAATAAAGTGCAAGTAACTTGCAATAATACTTTTTAGCAATCACGATGAATTTAAAGCTGCGCCGAGTTTTAAATTCTTTA
>JAULBM010000001.1:1140826-1151561 GCA_032357055.1 Geukensia granosissima
AATGGATCCAAATAATAGAACTAAAGTTATTGATCGGAAACCCAACTGTCTACGGACGACAACGCCGACGACAACGCTGACGCCGATGCCGACATGCCCATATCATAATACGACCACAAAATTTTTGCGGTCGTATAAAAAACTGGATATTTCATTCTTGCAAACACATTATACTAAGTGAAACTGAATCCTACTATGGCACATGTTCAGTGATGGAGGAGTAGAGGATTAGAGAAGTTTGACACTGATGATGACAAGGACGATGGAAGTGATCCAGATGTGTTTGCCCTGCTATACAGCAGGTGACACTAAAGCTAGAACTTTTATTTTATCAATTCCAGTATAAGTGACGATTGACCCTAAACTGAATCCTAGGTAATATAGCACCTGTTCAGTGATGTTCACTGTACTTAACAAATGTCAAACACTTCTTTCGAAAACACAGATAAGAAATTTTAAAATATAAACCTGACCTTAAGAGGTTCTGTCCTACTATCGGCAGCTTCTACAGTTATTGTGTAACTAGGTGTTGTCTCATAATTCAGCTCTTTGTTAAGAACAATTGTGTTATCGACAACACTGAATATGTCCTCTCCACCAGATGTTATTGTGTATGTGTATACTTCATCTGAGTCCTGGTCTTCTACCTAAGAATTACAAAGTTTGAAAAGAATAATGAATTGAAATACAGTATCAACATCTTCAATCTGAACATTTTAATAATTCAATATTATGAAAAACAAAAAGTATCAACAAGAAGCTAAAAATTCTGAAGTAAAATGGGACAAAAAAAGTCATTGACAGTGCATACTGCATGGATCTTTGACCTAACTGTTTACCTAAATGAACTGTTAAATTTGCTAAGTTTGACCTAATTATTTTAAGAAAGTAAACAAGTTCTTTTATCTTAAACTTAGTTGACAAGATATAAAGTCCAACATCAATGACAAGAACTCAAAGGGACCAGAAAAAACAGTTCAAGCCATCAGAGTTTGAATATTTCGGGAAATATTTCCGTATTGTTACAGGAAGTCTGGTTTTTACAATAGTCTGCATCATTACCAGAAGATTTCATCTTTATAAAAAAAATTCAGCAAAATCAATATCAAAGATTAAGTTAATCATTGGTCTAAACTAATTTTATTCTTTTATTTTATGACTATGCTGATATGAAAAAATTATCGTTGATTCCATTGTTCTTTGATGTCATAAGGAAGGTGACATCACTAACGTTATAAGGTAAACCAGTGATAAACAAATTATCGTTGGTCATCTTTACTGGATCTCTCATATCCATATAGACCTAAACATCTCAGTGGATATTATCAATCTCCTAAAGAAGGTCAATGATAATATATAATTATTTGTTTAATGAAATTTTCATTTGTTCAACTTTCCCATGTCAACATATATTATGCTTATCTTGCAACCATCTTGTATTTTTTAACAATAATATTATACACTGAAAATTTAGTAAAATATGAATTTTCTGGATTTTTGGTAGTGAACAATATCAACTCAGTAGAGCATGTACCATCATAGCTGCAACTTTGCTTCCAATTGGCAGATTTTCTAACATATTTTCAACTTTAACTGCCAAATTATGAGGCGGATCATTCACGTCTTCTACATTGATGGTCAATGAAAACTCTTTGTTCATTGGTGGATTCCCACTGTCTGTTACCATGACAACTATCGTATGACTGGTTGCAGATTCATAGTCCAGCAGACATTTGTCATTTGCAAATGCATTACAGTCTTCCCCCATGGATTTCACCTAAAAATAAATATATACATATATATACTTTCTAAAGGATTTTCAGTAATTTCGAATACTAAAACTTTATAAATCTTCTTAGATATCCATTGACCAATGTTTATTATCAGTCTTCAGTATGATTCTTATGAATCTTTTATATTACAGAAAAAGTAACTGGTTTTGCATCAAATTTCAAAATATGTCTACTTTCAAGTAGAGCCATAATGTGCTTTTTATTATAGAATTATTCAAAAACCAATTGTATATGGCATAATGGGTGGTCTCTCTGGAGTGAGTAAAAATGACATTTGCAAAAGACCCTGTTTTGTGTCACCATTGCACTACCCAGTGTTTCTAATTAGTGATTTCAGATATTTGAGGAAAAACTATTAGTTAATGCATGTTAACTTTGAGAATTGTTGATTTTGCATGAAATTTCCTTGAAATGTCAAGTCACAGAACAAATACTTAATAGTACAGCTTCAACAAAAACAGAAGAAATATGAGGGTGTCATTCCTTGTGATAATAATTGAATAAGGTCATATACATGTATTTTATTAATATACTTCCTGGTCTTCAAGAATCTGATAACCATATTCATTAAAACTAAACCCCGAAAAGTGCCTCCTGACTCACTTTCATTTCTAAAATGGCAGATCACTACAATGCTCATTGGCAGCAAACACGCATTTGGTATAAATTGACTTCCAAATTTCAAACTTCATTGAATATGGTAACAGAGGTGCTTCGCAAGAGCAGCATAATACGATCGCAGCACGTTGAAATGTGAAAGGTGAACAAAAGATCATTTGGATAAGTGTGGACACAGTATTTTGTTGGACACAATAATGTGCTAGACACAGTAATGTTTTGCACACACTATAGAGCTGAACACAGTAAAGTGCTGGACACAGTAAAACGCTGGACACAGTGATATGAAAGATCATTTTGACTCATATTATCCTCAAAACTTGTGTCACATTGTTAAAGTTTTTCATAAGAAATCCTTTGGAAAAACCCCATCAAAATCATATTAAAAAATAAATTTTTCCATATTAAATGAAATTGAATTCACCTCCCCCACCCCACTACTTTGACCCCTTTTAGTTTGAAAACAGTAAAAGAAAGAGAAAATCTGTTGACATGCTACAGAAAGTGCTCACTGAGAGGAATCAAATGCAATAAATCCCATCAAAATCGGATGAAAAATAAAAATTTCTCATCTCCTGCAAAGTGGCATTTTTTAACCCTTTGACCCCTTTTATACTTGAGGCTCCAAGGAGCCTGTAATAGCTCACCTGGCAAAGTCTGGCCATGGTGGCAAATTCCAGAGGGTCCAATATTAAACTATGATTGACCATGATGGCCCTAATGGATAGTGCCACGCAAAACCAAACAGAAATTTTAAAGAGGGCCATCCAAAGTCTATTCCTCTAAAGTTTGGTTTAAACTGGCTTAGCATTTTCAGAGGAGTTGAAGAAAATGTAAAATTTACATAGGGTCCAATGCTAAACTATGTCGAGCCATTGCGCCCATATTGTATGGCTCCCAGCAAAACTGAAAAAATTTTGTAAAGAGAACCATCCAAGGAACACCCCACTTAATTTTGGTCAAAATTGGTTTCATGGTTTATCCCCCTTTTTTTTCTATTTTTAGAAGATGCAAAATTCCCATAGGGTCCAATGTTAAACTATGTCATGCCATGGTGGCCATAATGGATGGCGTCTGGTAAAACCGAACACATACTTTTTAAAGAGGACCATTTAAAGGACATTCCACTAAAGTTTGGTTAAAATTGTCTTAACAGTTTCATAGGAGTTGACGAAAATGTAAAATTCCCATAGGGTCCAATGTTAAACTATGTCGAGCCATGGCGGCCATATTGGTTGGCGCCCGGCAAAACCGAACACAAATTTTATAGAGGACCATCCAATGAAGATTCCACTAAAGTTTGGTTAAAATTGGCTCAGCGGTTTCAGAGGAGTTGACAAAAATGTAAAATTCCCATAGGGTCCAATGTTAAACTATGTCGGGCCATGGCGGCCATTTTGGATGGTTCCCGGCAAAACCGAACACAATTTTTAAAGAGGACCATCCAATGAAGATTCCAGTAAAGTTTGGTTAAAATTGGCCAAGCCGTTTCAGAGGAGTTGATTTAAATGTGAAAAGTTTACGCCGACGACGACATACGACGACGACGGACGCATAGTGATGAGAAAAGCTCACATGGCCTTTTAGGCCAGGTAAGCTAAAAAGGAAGAATATAGCTATCAGTAAGTGAACAATAACTAAAATGTCTGTCCTTTTGACTAGTGCCCCTACCACCATAAAAGAACTTATTATTAAATACTAAATCGTATGAATATAATGGTATTAACTATTTTTTAGTGTGAAATTGTCTTGTTTTAGATAAGCTACGCGCTTTTGATAACCATTTGAAACTGTTGACACTTAGGATTTTTCCACCCTTTATACTACACTTCCCTATAACTTATTCAACAGAAATTTTTCATATCTCACTGAGTGGGCATTTAAAAAAAAAAACAGATCAAAATATATTTGCTGTACAGTTCTCGAGCTTTATTCTCAAATGAAAAAGGTTAATGCAAAAGATACACTTACTGGACTTGTAAGGAGGTAAAAAGTTCAGGGTATTTTCTTTTTGACAATTTTTACATCAGGTTTGGCGATAACATTTATCGGAAGATTGTAGGAATTCCTATGGGTAACAACTGTGCCCCTTGAATTTCAGACTTATGCCTTTACTGATTTGTATGACAGTTTATGGTAAAATTCTACATAGATCCTTTAAATCTGATTAAATAAATAAAATTTAAAATACTTATCGCTATCTTGGCGATATCTCTGCAGTTTATAATCGGGACTTCTTCAAAAACGTCACTACAATTTTCCCCAGAGAACTTATTTTGATGCTTATCAGGACAATAACAGTTGTCCATTTCTGAATTTGTATGTTTCTGTTTTCTATAAACTCGAAACTAAAATATACGACAAGAGAGACGATTTTTCACACTCTATTGTAAATTTTCTGTTCTTTGACGGGGACGTCCCTTTGGCTGCTTCATAAGGTGCATATATTTCTCAACTAGTCCGTTTTGTCCGTGTAAGCAGCAATGGTTTAGATTTTAATGAGTCTTTGTATTACATGCAAATTATTAAGTCAAGGAATTCATGACCATAAATTAGGTAAAACATTTACAGAATTCTATCATAAATATAAAGATAAAATTTTAAAGTTTTGTTGCACCTGCAGAAAATTGATAAAAATTGAATATCACTTCAATCTTTAATGGAAATGTGGTAAATAAAGCTCGTAAGGGAGTAGTTAAGCCCTAAATTTTGCCCAAGATTTTGTGCCACAATAATAAGTTGCTATGAATATGCTGTTTAAAAACTATCTTTTAATAAATTAGTATTAACATTTTCTGTAAAAATTCTAAATTTTTGAAGGTGTATTGTTCACAATAGATATGATCAAACCAAATAATGACGAAAATATGTTAATTTGGAAGATCTTTAAATGTGAGAAGTTTTGTTGTAAAGTTCTTTGTGTTTGATCTTCATTAAACTCGACAAAATCGTATCAAAATACAAAATTACAAATGTTTAATAAATATGGAAAATTTAGGTATGCTTTATGTACATCAAGGAGTAACCTCTCATCAGTAGCATTAGAACCGAAACATAGGAAGTCAAAGAAATGTTGTATCAAATTAAGTAATTTCTAAGTATTTTCACATTTTAAGCAAATTTCTATGTGCCATTTGACTGTTGTAGAACCATTTAACCATAAAATTCTGATTTTCTTTTTAAAGAAACCTGTAATCCAGTGGGTGTCGTTGTTTTTATGTTTAACTGTTACTTGTTTTAAATTGTTTATTTCTTTGGTCGATAGTTGTAACATTTGAATATCATCACATATTTACAGATTGCCATTTGTGGACATATGTCCATAAATGAAGGCCTTAGCAACTTAGAAGTTTATAAATACACTTTTCGGACGGCTGTCTCGTTGACAATCATATCATATCGCCTTTTTATATACCTCAGATTTATCGCTTTTGTGATTGGTTACCAAGTAACGTAATAAAGAGAACGGGCTGATTATTTACTTTCTGGAATCAAAAATACCTACTTTACTTTTGAATATAATACCAAAAACACTGCCTCCTACCAGAACCACCAGTACCAAAAATAAAACTGTTCCATACTGAAAAACAAACAAATATATCAATAACATCCAGAGGAATTTTTTGTTGTGCTTCCGCTGAAACCCATCTTAACACTTTCCAAGTGTCTTCTGCGGAAAATTTCTGAAACAAGATTGTGAGGCATCCCTATGACATGCAAGACTCATTCAGTGGCATATTTTTCTATTTAATTATCTTGATTTTATATTTAAAAAATCAAAACTTGTGAAGACGTTATCAAAACTTCGCTTCACGTTAGCCGCCATGTTTTTGTTAATAGATGCAATAGTGTCCCCGAAAGCACGCAGTGCAATGGCGCCACGTGCTTTAGTTTTTTTAAAAACAAGTATATTTTTAATAGATACCGTTCTTAAAATCTGGAAAAAGAAGATATACAAATTAGCTTGAACATTACAAAAGTAATTTGAAAACAAAACAAACGCTCTCAAATAATAAAGGGGGATAATAAACGTGAAAATATTAACCTTGGGGTGGGGGTAGTATGGACTAATTCATATATAGACCTGTGTGAAACTGACAAGGAAATAATAGTTAGGATAAACTCGATTCAACATTATATTAAGTAAATTAATGTCAATTATAACAATGCATGTTTTTAACTTTTCACACAGTTACTAAATGGTCTAGAAGTTAAACTTTGAATAGTTGAAGCAGACTCGAGCATGCAGATAAATCAACTTACAAAACCGAGGACATATCTATCCTGTCTCATTGTACCACAGCATCCGCAGAAGGCAAGAATGGCCACAGTTCCACCGCCTGCTACCAAGGCATATGTAACATATTCGAACAGCCGTGATCCTACAATTGAGGCTATCTCTCGTGTGCTGTAGTCCTTTACCAATAGCCATATCCCTAGTCCTAACACTCCTGCACCAAGTATCTAAATACAAATAATAATATCTTTAACTGATCAAAGACGCTGTTGGTGTATGAAAAACTCAAAAACCCAACTTATAATTATAACAAAGGTAAAGTGTTCAAATGCCGAGCAAAATTCAATTATTTGCAAATATAATTGGATTTGTTTGGAATAGAAACCACTTCGGTAAATGAAAAGAAAGCAAAGAGATCTGTAGACCAGCTGTCTTCGTTATTTTAACTATAAATAGACCTTCCTCTGGTTGGGGATATTTTTCTTACTTAACATTCAAATATATACAGTTTTCTTTATTTTCTATTAAATACTGGCAGCATTGTGTAACAGAATCTTAAGTAAATCAATCTGTTTGTGAGATACTATTTGTTTCCACTGCCCCGGTTCCTGCTTATTGCATTAATTCATCAATTGAAATTCAATGAGACGATGCCGTCCTGACAGAAATACATTCTCAAAGACAATACTCCAAATGCAGTCCACTTGATAAATCACATGATTTAATGTCTGTGGGCATTACATGACATTAGAGGATCCAACAGAATGTAATTTTATGTGATGTGCTATTATTCATGATATCGATATATCAACAGAAATATCTTTTTGAAGACAAATTTCTAAATGGGGTTACAAACTCATATGCTGACAACACATAAATCAGAATTAGGGTCGAATATCTCTTCTTTGCAGATTGCCAAAAACTCATTTCTAAATGATTTAATAACACATATACGATATTTTGTTTCAGAATCTGTTTATAACACGATGGTTACTTGTGTACACGAGGTGGGGAAGAGCCAGAGTACATGGTTCAAAACAACAAATGGTTATTCAACTCCAATTATATTGTTAACCTTATTTCTGTCAAAGTTAAATTGTTAGTTTAGTTTAAACATATTTTATTCATCAATGTGAATAGGATTGGGCACAAGTTGTCGCAACAACAAGTTAAATTGTTCATGAAATATGGACAGGCCAAAGTACTTTCAAAAACTATTTAACAATCAGAAATGTTGGAATTTAATGAAATGAAAAACAATTAAATAATAACCAATAAAGAGTAAATTTTCGTTGAAGTATCTGTTTTTTTTTTATTCTTGACCTAAACACACAACGCTGTTAGATTTCGCTCATCCTCACAATGTTCGGACAGACACGAGTTTTTACACGACCCTCGACATTGTGAGGACCTATTGGCAAATTGAGAAAAGTATCTTTTTTTGTTCTCCTCATTTATGCATATTGCATCCGTTATCTCAATCAAATACTAATAGAAAACTCGGACTTATTCATTGGAATTCACATCCAAACTCGTTAAAAAACTTTCAGGGGACGTGACTAAACATAGCTCTGGGAAGTATACTGCATACAAAACACAATAAACACATTACAGTAAATTACACTTCATTGTATTCAACACTGAGACCAATTATAATTCTAAATACTTTCTAATGAAAGTCGTTACATTTGGAAACTGTAAAGTTTTTGTTATGCAAATAAATGCATGAAGTTAATGAGAACTGTTAGATAAATCGGGAGAAATGCGCCAATTCTCCGTAACATAGCCGATAAAGCGTTGATCAACACAAAAACCTTATCAATTGGGTTATGCCTGGATAAAACGTTTAATTGATATAAGTTTTGTAATAGATTTCAATTAGCCTTAAGTACAAGAAATGCGCAGCGAACACGAAAAGAAATTTTATGATTATCAATGATGACTGTTTCTCGTTAGAATGTTATTAGGCTCGGATTTGAGGGACACTCTCCATTAATATTCTAAAGATTTTATATAAAAATCGTTATTTATTGGAAACAACACACATGGATGTCTTACAGTGTACGACTTTCCTGTGATACATGAACCTTGCCACGACTTAATTATAACAGAGCCTACGTTCTGATTATGCCGATACTGAGGTACGCCCAGCTGAGCTTAAATGGCGATATCTGGACCAATATTATTGTTAAAACCAGTGGAGTCAGAAAGGTTTAGAAAATAAACGATGCCCTTTTCGTCTGATAGACTTAAATAGAGATTAAACTTTAAAACGGCATCTTCTGGGAACAAAACAGTCCACGAGTCTGAATAAATCGCTTTGTTCTGTAATCCTTGTATCTGAGTCAACATATTTAAAATTAAATGCAATCTCAGTATGAAACCGTCTTTTTAAACATTAGATCAAGAAAAAAACAGGGTTGGTTTTTAAAACTATATGACGATAAATGACAGAATCACTTACGAGAAGAAAAACATTATAACAATGTAAAATTCCGACAAGTTGATTAATACAGCGGTCCTGTGTGTTTCGCCTGTTTCTTTGTCGTATGTTCCTGTGGGGTCTGTCCATATACAGCCGCTGTTTATGGTGTATGTTATTCTCTGTACTACTTGAAAGAGGTTTCTTTAATGGCTGAAATAGAAAAACGGATGTTGGTTAGGGATGACTGAGCAATAAAAATGTTGTGTCCATTTCACAAACTTCATCAAGGGATGGGTTTGACCTTTACTCTCCGGATGTTCTCACTTTACAGTACTTAAGTTTACACTTTAATATTCATTCTTACACATAAGAATATTTTTAAATATCTGGTTGGATTTGTAATATCAATATATTAACTTGTGAATTCAAGCCACACCTTAAATGGGTGCACGCCTTTTACAACCAAAAGATGACATTTCTACGTTATAAAAATGATTTCCGCTATCACCTGTACTAATCTTTAAAAACCTGCATAGAAATCTTGCAACATTCTTTTACGATCTTAGCTTGTTGGGTCATCGAGGTCATACAACAATAAACATGATAAATCCTTTATCTAAAGTTTGAAAAAAATTGAAGAAACTACACCATTTACGCATCGATAGGATTAATGTCAACTTAAAGCTGAAATAATCCACTCGACATGTTACTATGATAACGAATGCCTACCGGAAACAGTACAATAAGATTTGGAAGAACTTTCCTAGCCATAGTCACCAGAATTAAATTTAATGGAAAAATCTTGTCACAATCAATATTAAGACATTTTTCTTAAGCAAACTCAATACGTTCGCATGACAATTGTTTAAATGTCTTTTCATGGAAAGCGGCTTTCTCCGGAAACCCGATACCAAATCTTGTTAATCTTATTTCAAACTTCCAAGAATTGTGAAATGGAGCAATGGAAACACGAAGCTATGACAAAACCTTTAAAACGTATTAAAACTGTAGTATTTAATTGCACACAAAATATACAGGAAAAACTTGTTTTAAAAAAAAAGAGATTGAAGAAAAGTTCGTGAGTAACTGAAGTTGATTGAAATGAAACTTGCCTTCAAACAGTACTCTGATTATTAAAAGAAAAAAATTCTGCATGCTGATAAATGCATTCGCGTGTTAATTTCACTTATTAGTACTAGGCAAATTAGCGAGGTGGAAAGTTTTATAAGAATGCCATAACCTTGCGCAACAAATATACAACATTCATGCGAATTCACGCAGTAAAAAACAGCAACCTAGACAACGTTTAGAATGAAATCGTTAAACAAGCACTTATAGATTGCTGGCTAATAGCTCAAAACGGAAATGATGAAGAGGTTTATACATTAGTAAACATACTAAAATACAGAAAGCCATCTGTTAACCTCTGTCAATTGTGTCTCAATTTGTCAATAAAATGGCTGACAAAATATTTTTAATTTCAAAAATACCAATGCATTTTTTGTCGCCCTTCCTCAACAATTGGTCATGAGAACAACGTCAAATGTATATCAGGTAAAATATATGACTTGATAGAACCCTAAATTGTATTGATTGATTGATTGAATGGTGCTTAACGTCCAGTGGCAAGTATTTCATGCATATTCAGGACGAGAGCATATT
>JAULBM010000001.1:1154247-1168286 GCA_032357055.1 Geukensia granosissima
ATCAAAGTGATTATAGGTAAACAAATTTTATTAGAAATATACTTGAGATGTCAAAAGTTTGATGTATTTCCATCAACCAGTCAAATAATAATTCTTATGCTATCTTAACAAACATTTAATAGCACAAAAGTTCGTTCTTTACCAAAACCGCTACAAATTTCTGTAATCATGCAATCCATAAGAGAACATTTCGGAAATTTTCAGCCCTGTCTTTTAAATAGGTAATTTTTCTACATCGATGTTTAAGCAACGCTTTATCTGTCATTTTTTAACATCTCCGTTTAATCGTGGCTGAAAGAGAAATACCAATGAGGAGTTTTTGGCCACAAGCGTGTCTGATGAAGGTGAATCCAGAAAAACTCTTTACACGAAGTTACCATTTGCCTTTGAATATTTGTTATATATGTAAGGCGTGGATCGTGTCTTTCTGGCATATATTCCATATTCTGTCTTTTAAAATAGATTGCTTCTACTTTCCTGGCGTCGGATTTGGCTTCCAATTTCGATTTGTTTGGATTTGAGTGCTACTTTTGCTTTATTTGAATCTTTGACTTCCTCTGTTTCGGTTCAAATGCTACTGATGAGAGGTTACTCCTTGAAATGTACATGTAGCATACCTAAATGTTTCTTTTTTATTTAACATTGGTAATTTTGTATTTTATTATGTAATACAATTATTGAGGTGCTCAAGAACTTACTATGATGTCCGACGATTGCTGACAAAGAGCTGTACAGATGAAATTGATAGGTAGTACTTTGTTTTGCTGTACTGGTGCTGAGCAACAATAGGCAGCAACGTTTGCTCGATCAAGACAGACCGTATACCTTCATCGAATCCGACCAATGATACTGCTTAGTTTGGACTTCTGTTTGTTTAAACTGTTTTTGGTTCTGTTTTTTTTTGCATATTAATACGTCATTTTATTAATTTTGATCTGAGCACTGCTGACCGTTGTAAATAAACGAGATAGCCCTACCATGCATCAAGTTTAATTTTTGTGATTTATTTATAAAGCAATCGTTGAAAATCTCTCCACCTTTAACTCGACTTCCATTGTGAATGCAGTTATTATATATATTAATAAATACATATCTTGATAAAAAAAGTAAGTGAATATAGTTAAGGAATTTAAAGTTAAGGTTTATTATAACCTTTGCTGAAATGATCCAGGTGATTTTTTATACCGAGTGCAGAAAAGATCGTACTAAATTGGTTACTTTTACTGATGGCTGAATTTAGATTAACAATTTTCTTATAAATTCAATTTCAAATTGTGTGGTATATATAAGCGTCTAAGCCGTTATTTCCTTTGCTTTTTTTTTTTATAAGAACGGTAATAGGCCAAAGCTTAGGCCACTCCAAATTTATTTCTAGTTCTTTGGATTTTTAGTGATAAAAATAGGCTGGAGCGAGCGAAAGTTTTTTCTTGCAATGGCTAAATATTGGAGCGCAACCTAAAAAAATAATGCAAAAACAACAGTTTAAAGTTTTTTCCTTTCTTTTTGTATTTTTTAGGAGCAAGCCAGCAAATTTTAATTGTTTATATTTAAGAATGATGATAAAAAATTGTAAAAAAAAAGGGAAAAAAATGAGCGAGTAAAGTTTTTCTGAAATTTTGAACACATAATATGAGGAGCGAGCGAATCCAGGATTGTCAACCACCAAGATAATGGTTATTCATATTCAGGACGCGAGCATATTAATGAATAATGATGAATGAATCATGCTTTGTACTAGACCAACACAATAAGTCTTCTTTTGAACGTGATAAGACACGAAAGCAACAGTCCAGAGGAAGATATGCCACTTTATCCATGCAGACATATTATTCTAATCTAGGCCAACCTATATTTTGCTCTTACTCCTATAAATGCTGCGTGCTAAGCGGAGAAGCAGCACATACCAACTTTCTTGGGTTTGAACTGGCCGGGAATCGCGCATTCGATGCAAACACGCTAACCATTGCACCATCGAGGCGGTCATTTAATTTCAAGCAAATGAGAGGTGTCAGCTGTAAATATAGACGTCTTATATGGTTATATGTTAATAAGAAAAGTGAACTGCAAGTAAATAAGTTTCAAACTGGCTATTGATTGCCTTCTTCCTGCAAGTAAGATTATCAGATTTTACTATTAAGCTTTCTGATTTTTTTAATTGACGGATTTTGCATGGAATTACAGTCTATTTAATATTAATAATAAAAACAAAATGTGCAAACACTTCTGAAATTGAGGCTGATTCAGAATTTCTATGAATTATTTTTCCCTATTTTCATAGCTGTCATATATGAAATTGATGGAATCTCCGAGGAGCAATTGAAAGTTTTTTTGGAGGTTTGTCGAATATTCCTCTATATCTCTCTGTCAACGTTTGTTACGAGTAGATACTATTTACCATATCTGTATAATAAAAATTGAATTTGGTATATATATATATACACAAGTCGCTTCGGATTTATAGAAATTTATGTTTGTTCGAGTATTTGTTTCGGACAATACTTGCATGAAGTATTTTTGTTAGGGAAGACCATGTCGACGTCGATTGCTTGTATTGCTTGTATTGATGTAATATTGCATTTCAACTCTATCGACTGTTTTCTTAAAGGCAAATATAAATACTTTTTTCGTAATTTTGTGATGTGTAATTTTCAATGTTTCAAAGAATTTATTCTTGCAATGCTAGAACAGGATGGTTTTAAAAAACTGTCTTGCTATATGCTATGTCTTGTTTAAGAAATGTCAATAAGCTAAAGATCAAGCAATCAAATCACACAAAAACACCAAAAATAACCGAAATATATTCAGATTTAAACCATTATCAATTTTGTTTGCTTATTAGAAGAATAGTCCATTGTCACAATAGAAAATCACAGCTCAATGTTTTCAATGAATCAAAATATCAATTTGTCAATTTTCTCGTTTTATATTGAACTTTGAGGCCAATTTCCGAACGTCCTTTAAAACGTAAACCATTAACATTGTAAACTAAAAACACTTAAATCATGAATACGATAACCATTAAATTGAGAAAATCAATTGAGGATGAATGAGATGAATTATGAGGGAGGAAAATTTAGTGTGAAGATCAACATTGACACAGTAGCTCATCTGTCCCGGCACATTGTAATCTTCCATTACATCATGTTCTATCAACAACTTTAATCTATTCTTCGTCTTATTTAGTCAACAATACCGCAGTGGATAAATTGATTTCTTTAATTGAGGTAATGACAAGTTATTTGCTTTCTAAGAAATATTTATGAACCGGAGAGGAAAATTTAACAAGTTAAAAATGTTTTACTGCTTTTGGGGAAATGAATTATTTAAAGTGGCAAATTAGTAATTTAAACACAAAATAATTTCAACAGAAAGCACATCACCGAGGATAGTAATTTGTTGACATGAAAAAGCAAACAGCTCTGTTACCTTTCACCTTTTAAATAACTTAGATACATACTGATAGTAGCTCTTGGTCCACGTTGACATAAATCATCACAGATGTCAACATTTTGGTGTCACAGCCTAGTATTCGACACTTTTTTTGTCAGAGCTGGTGTGCATCCAGTCACCAAAGAGTCGCAGAACGTGTATGTCACTTCTTGTAAACCGATATTAATATCTATAAACCCCCATACTACAAGGAGACTATCAGCTCAGGTATTCTTTTGTGGTTACCGTTGGACACCCAGGTCCTTAGGGATCACTAATCCGTAGTCAAAATACTTCTAGGTCAATGATCATGACGGTCAGTCTACAAGGCAACCACCAGCCAAATGATTATCACATTGTCACTTCTGACTTTTGATAGTCCGACAGTCCACAAGAAGACCATCATCTCTGTAGTTGACAACCCTGTGTCACTGATAGACCGCCAATCCCTAAGTAACCATTATCTCAGTGGTTGACAACCCTGTGTCACTGATAAGACCGCCAGTCCACGAGAAGACCATTATCTTGGTGGTTGACAATCCTGTGTCACTGATAGACCGCCAGTCTCCAAGTAACCATTATCTCAGTAGTTGACAACCCTGTGTCATTGATAGACCGACAATCCCCAAGAGACCGACAATCCTTAAGAAACCATTATCTCAGTGGTTGACATACCTGTGTCAATGATAGACTGCCATTCCACGAGAAGACCATTATCTTGGTGGTTGACAACCCTGTGTCACTGATAGACCACCAGTCCACCAGGAAACCATTATCTCAGTGGTTGACAACCCTGTGTCACTGATAGAACGCCACTCCACAAGAAGACCATTATCTTGGTGGTTGACAACCCTGTGTCACTGATAGACCGCCAGTCCCCAAGGAAACCATTATCTCAGTGGTTGACAACCCTGTGTCACTGATAGAACGCCAGTCCACAAGAAGACCATTATCTTGGTGGTTGACAACTCTGTGTCACTGATAGACCGCTTATCCCCAAGAAAACCATTTTCTCTGTGGTTGACATCCCTGTATCAGATAGACCACCAGTCTACAAGGGCACCATTATCTCAGTGGCTGACAACCCTGTGTCACTGATAGACTGCCAGTCCCTAAGAAGATCATTATCTCTGTGGTTGACAACCCTAGGTTACTGATACACCACCAGTCCACAAGAAGACCATTATCTCAGTGGCTGACAACCCTGTGTCACTGATAAACAGTTCATTAGAAGATCATTATCTCTGTTGTTGACAACCCTGAGTCACTGATAGACCGCCAGTCCTCAAGACCATTATCTTAGTGGCTGACAACCACTTGTCACTGATAGACCGCCAGTTCGCAAGAAGACTATTATCTCAGTGGTTGACATTCCTCTGTCACTGATACACCACCAGTCCACAAGAAGACCATTATCTCAGTGGTTGAAAACCCTGTTTCACTGATAGACCGCCAGTCCTCAAGATGACCATTATCTCAGTGCTTGACAATCCTATGTCACTGCTGGGGGCAAGTCAGTGAACACTGTGACGTAAAAGGATTTGTAACACCAGAATTGTCCGGGAATAAGCATATAGTGGAAAAATTAGAATTTTCTTTCAATGCCGGTGGGCCATCAGTCGACGAGGGAACTGGCACTCGAATAATCAATACATTACCATTGTTCCAGTAGTCAACCCCTCTGTGTCACTGCTGTTGCACTATCAGTCCCCAAGAGGATAACCAGTCCAGAATAGTCAACACATGTGGCTTACTTCTGGTGCACCTGTCCAGTACTTAACACATTTGCGTTGACATGAAAACCACTCATTTTTATAAATTAATTATTAAAAAATTCTGAAATTTCTAAACTAAATTTCTTCCCCAAAACATGCAACCAGTTCTAAAATATGTATTTATCTTTTCACTTTACGACGTAATACCATTTTTTAAGAAGATTTTTTTCTAGATCAGCCTTGATCTGATTTTGATACTTCTTTATGATTAATTTCAAAATAGGTCAGAATAATAATAACACAATATGTCCTGTCTTTGTCCAAAGCATTGTAACAATACTCCAGCCAAGATGTTTTGCCCTTTTTTACAAAATATAATTTCATATTCGATTGGTCAAATTTAATCAGTTCCAGTAATTCAAACTTAGTTTAATAATGTGAATTCTTACCAATTTGACAACTTTTTAAAATTTGGTAAGGAACGTCATCTCTACCAAATTCTTCTTTTTTGAGTTTTTCTCAAATAAACCGGATGTGAAAGTAGCATGGGTGTCCTATCACAAATAAATTAGGTCTGGTAAAAAGCCATTTTCATTAATTTTTCATTGTATTGTGACTTTTGATTTCACCCCACAAACGGAAAATGAAGGCCACTTTCTTAAAATTGAGCTTTCTGGCACTTTCAAACTTCAAAGTATGGTTTTTGGCCAACACTTTAACTAAAAAATATCATATATGTATTCAACTAATGGTAGCGTCGAGGACATTTAATTTGAATCCATTTCAGCACAAATAACCACATTTCTGAGTTAATTGAGGACCACCAGAGATGAAAACTAAGCTCTGTTTGAAAACGAGTAAACACATTTGCCGCACTCTTAAGGCTTATGGAAACTTTAATTTAAACATGAATTAAACTATTATTCGCCATAAAATAAGTAACTTTTAAAGTCACTAAGTTACCCTGTAACATATAGTTTCGGAAAGGAAAGTATATTCCTTTAGAAAGGAGAATTTGATTTTTTCCCATAACTTATTGTTAAAAAAATAAATGTATTACAAAATACCAATATCAATTTGATGCCCTGTTGATTGACAACCCTTCAGCAGTACTCGACGGAAAAATGTTGGAAATCCGGTAAAAATACATTGAAAATTATTAACCACCAGAATCAGAACTAAAAACAATCTAAATATACAGTAGCCCAAAACTAAGCTAAGGGTTATCTCTGCAACAGAAGGAAGAACCTTATAAATTCATCTTAATTTTTAATCAAATTTGAACGGAAAAATTAGGGCATTTACGTAATGAGTCATGCAAGGATAAATATTTCGGCAACCGGGCTGCGAATCTCATCAGGTACTAAAATCCACCAGCACACTTGTATATATTCACACGTTTTATTTGCTGTTCCGTGTCGTAGATTGATAAAATTGGTTTACAGCAGTGATTTTGACATTTTCCATTTCGTTTATTAATTTAGGCGCCAATATCACATTCAAAGTCTTTTGATGCTTCGTTTAAATCGACATATAATGCGCAATCGAATGTACATTCGAATGGGAATCGACGACGTTAAACAAGATCATACTTGTCTCAAAGCAATTTCAACGCGCGTTGAAAAGGCTAAAACGTTTAACATTCGTACAATGCGCATTCGATAATTCGCATTATGTGTAACCGACCCATTAGTATCTAATAAAAATGTATGCACACTCCAATATGTTTTAGAAACGATTCAATATTGACGAAGAACCATCGAATATACAAAACGAACTATACACATCTAAAATTAATAGGAAGAAATATTTCTTTTTAATTTCACTGGAAATCAAAAAGCACCAAATCGTCTGTAATTGTTGCTTAATACAGACTTTTATTCAAAGTGTGAAATTTATCTTGGCTTCAGAGATTTCTTTGTCAATCACTTATTTCATTAAGAAGCTTTGACAATACCTAAGGGAATTTAAAAAGTTGGTTTGCAGAGAAAGATCGATCTCCTAAGGTAGAACTCTCCATTCAAATACATAATTCATAAAGCGAGGCAGTATTGTTAACTACTTCACGACTTTACAGCTACAAGGGGAAAACTTGTAGGCCCATCATCGACTTATGTTTATGTCAAAAAGCAACCAAGATCGATGACTTACCAAAAGACTTCCACAGCGGTATATTGTCGGCTTTAATCCAGTATTAGGAATTGGTTAAAAAGATGTCTTTGAACAACATTGGCAGGGACAATTACTTTCTTGTGACACTGGGCTTGTTAATTGTACTAGCTGTTGGTTATTGTAAGAAAGTGATCACGAACGCAAGAGAACATGCAAATCTAAATCAATAATTATCTACAAAAGGGCATAATACATCTCTCAGATAGACAGTTGATGTCTTAGATAGAAAGTAATTACATTTTAATGTGTAACACGAATTAACAAATGAACAGAACTATAACAAAACAAAAATGCCTGGATAAAAGACTAACATAACAGCTTTCATATTAATCTAATTCTATTTTGTCCTTAAGCAACGGACAATGGAAAGATAGGATACAGAATTAAATCAGAAACACAACAATAAAAGTGAAAATAAAACAAAATTGAATGAAGCTTGGTATACTTAATTCTGCACCCCTTTGGTAAATGCTATTATTTTGATGAAAAACTTATTCATAGTTGTTTTCTCAAAAGAACGAAGACATACGAAACAAATACTTTGTTGTTTTCGATAGTAATAAAAATATGCTACAAGACAAAAGAACAAATAGACAGAGGAAGATAATAAAAAAATTTTGAAGTCACCACTATAGAAAATTTTACGGTCGACACTAAAGTCTCTTTGGTCGGTATTGGATATTTCTTTTGGTGTAGAGTGACGGTGTAAAAAACCAGCTGTTCGCTTTGTTTGCCAGGGGGATGTATTTGTGATCTTTGAACAATACAATTTTGGTGGTCGCCATTTAACCCTGCGTTGAATATTACTGGATTGGAAGATGGACACAACAGTGGATGTCTTTAAAGAGTTAGGAACTGTTAACACTTCCGGACCAAATAAGTTCATTTCCGTTTTTTTGTGAGGTTTGCACGTTCGTTTGTTGATTTTACGTATAGTATGTGTCTTCTTGTTACCGATATTACCATGTATATCGAATTTTCCCCTTTTGTCGGACCCCTTGGTTTTCTCTTCCTTCATCAAACAAAACTAAAGGCGAAACAACTTGTAATATGATAAGGGTTACCAGAATATCTTGTTACCAGATAGAGGTAACCAAATTATTTTGTCATATAATAGAAGTTGCAAATCATACGGATAAAAATGCATGGAGTGTCCAGTCCAAAAATCCTGGACACAGCCGTAACAAGCAAATTGATTAAGAATAAAACAGAAACTCGTTCCTCACGAACTTTTCAAAAGCAGAAATGGATCGTGGGGAAAACAACCGTTGTTCCTGTCCCGGCACCTCATGCAAACTTTAAATCTATCTTGGAAGAAACAAACAATATTATTCAGCAATGGAAAAACATTTGAACGTAATGCCAAAACATATTGAGTTTAATCTTTTAATTCGATGTTAATTTCCATCAATTTTGAAAAATAAATGAAGATATGATTGGGAAATAGTGTAGAATTGCTGAAAATCAAACTTTGGATATGGGTAAATTATAGAAAATTGGACGATGATGTGATATTTGGACATGGACCTGTCTGTGTTCCTAAATTCTGATTTTAGTCTGCCCCTCTGTTTAATGTGAATTTGTTTTCAAGTTGAATTTGGCCTTTCAATCATCTCACAGAATTAAAAGTTTTACTGTAACATTCTGCGCAATCAATATTGGTGACAAAGTACATTTTAAAAGGGAGGACAACTGTTAACAGTAATGGACCACCTGACTTGAAAGTGAAAACCCAAACATATAAATTCGAAACGTTTTTCTGGCTGACATTAGTTAAAACATTGCTGCAAAACAAGATTGAACAAGGGCGAATGAGTGGCATGCAGGGGGATACGCACCCCTGAATTGGTTGGCAAAAACTTTAACGGACACGATGTGGATTCACGCAATTGCATTCTAAAAGGCAACCAGGCGGAACCGCAGGCAGGCAAAGATATTTACAAATAGTTTCTATTAGCTACTTGATTCTCTACTGATGTTAAGCCTCCTTGTTCGGATTGACTGTTCTTAAGGACAGGTAGCGTCATGATGTTTAATAATATTGGTTATCTTTCATCGTCAATTCATTCTTCAAGAAGGAATATCACCTTCAGACAAAAGATTTATGTTCAACTGACTTAAGCTCAATTTTAATCAAAAATTTTATTACTTAGGTCACGCCATAATATTTAAAGAACAAAGGATGTCAGTATCTGCAAGAAAAAAATCTCTGGTATATTAGATAATTTCAATATCCCTCTCACGAAATAACAAAATCTATCGTCTTAATTTCAGGTAATTGATGAAGGTGTAGTATATCACAGGAAAACATCAATCGGATATAATACCTGTAATTAATACCTGTATGATCCTTCTACAAATGTAATCATATTAAACGTATCACATTTTCTTATTATTGATTTGCAGATACATTTACTTTTCCCTATAAGAAATCTATAATTAGACCGTTGATGGGGAAATTAGCCCAACTAATTTTTTGTGATATCGTGATCCTTACAATACATCACCTTTACTAACGTCCGAGAACTTGGTAAGTTTAAACCATAAATACACGAACTCCCTGAAGTATCTTACGATTTAATTAAGATTGCTGGAAGAATTGTATGGATTCCGGAAACAAGCCTAATTTGGATCTACAATTTTCGTGCAAACACGCAGAGCTGCAGTAGCAAGCGACATTTCAGAACAAGATTGAAGCCTTTCTTTATTATTTCTTCAATAAAGCATTTCCATCGATCGTAATTCGCAAGGATTAGGTCCGAAAGAATGTTACATCTTTTTTATTTACATTCTGATTATTTTCATCAACTTTATTGCAAATATACAGTTCATTCAAAATTAAAGTGTGAGGCAATAACGATAAAATGCAAGAATATTTATTGTAATCACGCCTAATTTCGTTCTTAGTCTTCAGATAACGAGTTACATGGGACTCAAAGTCGTAAATCTGACGATTTTAAAAGTGAATAATAAAACGAAATATTCCCTTTTCTGCCAGCATAATCCTGTGGGTATTAGACTGTGTTGTTGTGATAACAACGCTCTACTGAATTGTTAAGCAGACTGAATAAATCTCACAAAACACTTAGAAAGGTGTCGAATTAGCCACCTTCGACAAAAAATACAACATTCAATTAGAAATTATCACGAAACAATATTTATGTTTATATTTTGCAGTTTATGTAGAACTTTAACAAAGTCTAACGACTAAATTTGAACTGACACTTGCTGATCAAAGCAAACAAATCGAAAGCCTAATCCGACGGCAGAGACAACTACTAAGTGCAATGCTGGAACAGACTGTCGGACAAACTGGTCAGTCAGTAGTGAAATAACAGAAAGTTTAATGAGAAATTCAAATCTGTATGATGATGAAGACATGATAGTTTTATGCCACCAAAGGTTATTAGTTGTTCTAGGACAAAACATACAGCGTCGTTCTTAATCATGAAATAAGTAAGTAATTATACAGTGTAGGTCTTCATGATGAAATTATTTAGTAACCATACAGTGTAGGTCTAAGGGCCTGTTCACACTAGGCTTAACTTAATCCAGATTAACTTAATCAGGATCAACTTAAGCCAATTTACAGGAAACCTGTTGCGTTCACACTAGTGTTGAGGTTCTGGTTTAACTTAATCCGGATTAAAATTGAGACACAGAAATCAAAAGAACATAAATAACGTTATCAATTATTACATCATATTTAATCCACATTTTCGTTCAGACTAGAATTTTATCCGGATTAGCTTAATTCGAATTAAGTTAATCCGGATTAAATCAAATCTAGTGTGAACGTAAAGATACTTAATCTAAATTTACCTGAGTTAATCCGGATTAACTTTTGTAGTGTGAACAGGGCCTTAATCATGAAATTATTAAGTAAAAAATAATTTTAAAAAACTGTTAATGCAACATCTTTTCAGAAAATGTAACAAAACATATATACAGCATATTCATACATTGTGTGATAAGTCATGTTTTAGGTTTTGACAAATAGGTTTTCTGCTGGTCCCACATTAATGTATTATATTCTGGAAGTGGGAAGTGGTTGAGAAGAACTTTTGATAGAACTGTCTATGGTTGGACATTCTATACCAAAAACAATCAAGATACATTCATGCGTAATATTTCTGTTACCAGACATAAAGGTTTTGTTTTAATGTAGGAATTTGAGAGACGTCTAGGAATTTTGCTTTCTACACGAATAAATGAGATAGTCCAGCCTTTAAGTAACAGTGATGATAACATTACATGTGTACAACTTGCAAATAAACAAATATCTTCAACAATATTTATTATTTACCAATTATATAAATATGGTGAATGTTGTTATGCTATGTGTACATTTGAAGGAGTAACCTCTAGTCGGTAGCACGAGGACCTATACACAGGAAGTGTGTGATTAAAAAAAAAAAATAAAGAAGCATTCAAATCCAAACCAATCGACATATAGGAAGCCAAATCTAGCGGCAAGGTTAAATACTAAGTGCAATATGTTTCGAAGCCCTTCTGTATTTTTCAGTGCTTTAGATATTAAACAAAAAAGCAACAAAAATAATTTCTTTAAAACATTATTTGATAAATTTCATGTCAGACGAGTGTAAAGATACTAGCAATGCTTTCACTTAGTGTAAAAAAGTCTGAAAATGAATTGTAAAGTAGTTCATTTAAAGGGAAATCACACAATTGTTTATGCGCATTTTTCTCTGCGACGCTATTGTTTCGTTTTTTAATTGTGACGTTGCCCGACATTGCGGCGCACCTCCGATTGAACATGGCGGCCCGCTCAGTGGAAGGTCGATTTATAAAAGATGCGACGGTAAACCACGAGTCACCGCATGTAAACGGGTAGTAAAGAGTATTGGGGGTTTCTTGAATGCTCCCGGGAAAACCAACCAGTGACATTTATTTCAGATAAACGATGCGATTTTTGTGTTTCTTGTATCTTTTCAGTTGATTTTCAGGTTAATAACTTGTAGTGTTGTATGTTTACATCGAAACGTAACATATTACTCTATTTTACATATTTTGCATTTTGCCTCGGATAAAAATATTGTTGATTTATACAGAATTCTCAACCAATTTCGATATTCAAGTTATTCTTATTTTCTTGGCATAAATAATGGCATATAGTAAACTTCAAGCTAAATTTGTTTTTTAATTCAACTATTTATAAAGTAGTGGCAGATATGAAAAACTTTTTTTGGTAAGATTTTCCATGAGACAGCCATCCAAAACGAATAAACAACAGAAATCTACAGGCCTTCAATAATGGACACATATATACATCCTACAGCAAGATGAAAGGGCCCCAAAATAAAATTTGGTGAAACCATCGACCAAATAAGTTCACAATGTAAAAAGGTAACACTTAAAAATTTAAAAAAAAAACAGCGAAATCTACTGGATTACCGTGTCGTGGTTTTGGTTAGGAACATACATTATGTGGCGGGATAAAAAATGATTGTGGTTACTCAACGCTTCATCTTGGAAAGTGGTTTGACAAAACGACTTAAAACAAACTTAAAAAACAAACCCGTTTTTTAGTGTAACCATTTTATTGAATACATGAAAAAATAAGATTTTTAAATATTTTGTTTTTCACGTGGTTATAGTCTAGTCTCTCTCATATTTACCCCATATTTTTTTTTATTTTCATATTTACTACAGAGTTTTCTCTGGTGCCGTGTGGGTTCGGTTAAATGATTCCTCGTCCTGGAGTTGTATGATTTCTATTTGCCATGTGATAGTGTGGATATTTGGTAGATTGTGTGTCATCTACTTTCCCTGGTTTATAAGTATTTAACATTTTCAAATATTTTGTTTTTATCATGGTTGTGGTGTAGTCTCTCTGATATTTACCCCACAACTTTTCATTTTTTTATAAACAACACGTTTAAGAATAAGCTACTGTTCCCATCTTGGTTTCCATATGTAGCTGATTAGAATTGGATGTAAACCGTTTGACTTTCTGGTTCTTTCATCTAATTTAATAAAACATTATTAAATGCATATCAATAGGGGATAACCTGTTCATTGTAAAGTTCGTTCTCTGAAAGCAAGTTTTGTGCAAATAAGTCCGATCACCCCCCCACCCCCACCCCCACCCCCGTGTGAAATCTTCTATTTATCTGTAAAATTTTAAAATGGGAATTCTAAATTACCTATTGAAACGATTCACTTTGTGACTATGTGGATAATCAATATACGAAATTCACCCGAGTATGATACATATACACCGGCAAAAATGCCACGCATGTGAATGAGACGAAAAATGCCACATATGTGAAACGCATGTGGTAACACACATATTTTACATGTGTGTCACACATCTGACATATGCGTGTACATTTACGCATGTTTCACATACGTTTTTAAGTTGGAATAAAATAATATTTTGATAACTTGGCAACTATTGCAAAGTTTTCTATATTGTGTAACTAAACAGAAAACAACAACTCCGGGATTTAAAAACCACGTTTCGTATGACGTGAAACTGACAAACGATACTAAATGCGTTTTGAATAATAATGCATATTTAAAAAAAAAATATTTGACTCCATGAGTATTCTCAAAACCACGAAGTATGACACAATAGAGCACAGTATTTAGTGTTTCTTGTTGGTCAAAATTTGAAATTAGAAAAAATATAAGAAATTTTAATCCAAAATAATGAGCTTGTTTTGCTTTTATATAAGCACGAAGATTTCTGGTATTCCA
>JAULBM010000001.1:1191938-1223450 GCA_032357055.1 Geukensia granosissima
TATTGCTGCATAGGTAAGGAAAATTTATAATTTTAAAATCAAAATCGTCTCTTTTATCGTATATCTTGGTACTAAGTACAAAAGGAACAAAAGCTTTGAATCCACGAACTCCTTTACAAAACAGGAGTGGGATCAGGTGCTCATGAAGAGTAAGCATCCCCTGTCTTGTGCCCAACACCCGTCGTGGAATCCTAAATCTCAAATTCGGGTTAACGTCAATACGAGAAGATGTCAACTTATTTGTATTACCTGTAACAGGTGTATAAACCAATTAGTGATTGCGACCAAAACTTTTAGGAGGGACGACTTTAACCTTGATTCGATGTATCCTTGTTGTAGTAATTAAAAAACCCTGATACTTGGAAAATGCACGAAAGTATTAAATCAACTGCGAAACATAAACCCCGTAGGCAGGGGAAGCAGGAGTATACCCACCTTAATATAGGGAGTTTACAATAGGAAAGTTGAAAAAACAAAATTACCAATGTAAAATAAATATGGAAAATTTAGTTATCATTTATGTACATTTCAAGTAGTAATCTCTCATCAGTAGCATTAGAACCGAAACATAGGAAGCAAAGATTCAAAGTGAAGTCATCCCGTGTGTCGTATATCTTAGAAACAAATTTTCCCTCTTGGCCAATTTCGAAGAATAAATCTAGGTATAAAGCAGATTTTTTTGAGTCTGTGGTCTCCTAAAATTCCAGTTCGATGGAAGGTCCAAATGGTCACTGAACGTAGGATTATTCAATGACAAAACATCATCGATATAGCGAAAAGTAAAATTAAACGATCTGGTCAATTACTTTTTTGTTATTTCGCAGGAGTCCCTGAATTAATTCTTCTTATAATGGTTAAATTTCTGCTTATTCAATATACTTAAATGAAAGTATATTAAAAATTGAAAGTTAACAATGTATCAACAGTTAAAGCTGGCGTCATATCGGCACCAAAGTATTTACTAGTGAAATGGTGAATCTCTCGAGGATTAACCATCATCAGCAAAATTCAACCCATTCCAGAGTACCTAGGATTGTAAAACTCGAGAAATAACCTTCCAACAGCTGCGAAATCAACCTAATTTAGAGTATCATTTGGTAAATGAAACCCTCGAGGACTAACCGTCTATCACTAGCAATCCACCAGTCCAGAGTAAAACTGGGAAGGTGAAAATCTCGAGGACTAACCTTACATCATCAGCGAAATCCACCCAGTCCAAAGTACTACCGGAAAGGAGGAACTCGAAATCTAACCATCCATCAATAGCGAAATCCACTCAGTTCATAGTACTGCTGGATGGAGAAACTCTCGAAGACTAACCTTCCATCACCAGTGGTATGCACCCAGTCTATAGTACTACTTGGATGATGAAACTCTTGAAATCTAACCGTCCATTATCAGCGAAATCTTCCCAGTTCATAGTACTACTGGGATTGTAAAACTCTCGATAACTTGCTGTCTATCATCAGCGAAATCAACCTAGTTTATAGTACTGCTGGGATTGTAAAACTCTCGAGAACTTACCGTATATAGTTCAGAGTGCTACTGGGATGGTGAAACTCTCGAGAACTAACAGTCCTTCAGCAGCGACATCTACCCAGTCTAGAGTACTACTGGGATTGTGAAACTTAAGGACAAACAGTCGAAACAAATCCAAACAATCACAAGGCAAAACGAAAACAAAACCAATAGAATCTTGGAATCCATTAACTCCTTTAAAAAGTGAGTACCTTCTATCTCGCGATAGACAACTGTGTTGGAATCCAATATTCTGTTGTGATAACGTCGATGCTTAAGGTCAAAAGGGAAGAATAAAAAACCCCGCTTGTTGTAAATCTTATAGAAATAATTCTGTTATCTACGGACTCGCAAATTTTAGTTTTCTTTAACAAAATCGTGCATCACAGACCATCAATTAAAAACGAAAGAAAAATAGGAAATGATGGGATTTAAGTTGTTAAATTCTCAAAAATACAAAAATACCAACCACAGTCAAACTTTAATAAACAAGTTCATATTGAAATTTACATTGAACCTCACTTTGAACGAAGGTTTGATTATATTAGGTTTAGAATTCCGCTTTACATATTTCCACCGATGAGTCCGCCGACAGAAACAACTAACAACCAAAATTCGTTTAGTATGAGTTTGGAAAATCTGATTGAGTTGTGTCCCAGACCAGTTGCACCATTAATACAACCATTTGTTGGATTCCTGAATAGGTCTTTGATATCTGTATCGCAATCTAAGGTGCCCAATACAGTGAAAAAAAGAACTTTAAGAGTAACTTGCTTAAATGGAGACTTTTTATGAGTATAGAGTGACCCAAATGTCATTGAAACTACTCGCATGAGTAGGATCGAATCATCCTAGTCTGTCTGTTTCGTCTGATTGGAATAGACTACATTATCTTTAAAGAATGGCATTCAGTAAAATGTAAGTTCGACTCGATTGATTCAAATCGACAAATTGCGTAAACGATAATCATATTTGAACCGACAGACCCTATGATACTGTTGCATCATATCTCATCAACATATGATTAAAATGTTCTTTTCCAATAACAATCGTAACCTTTTTATAAATGAATAACAAAATACCAATATTAATTTGATGCACTGATGGCCATTTCGCTGATTTCCATTTATCCAGCAGTGCTCGAAGTCAAAATGTTAAAAAAAAAACGGTTAAAATACAATGACATTTAATAAGCACCATCATCAGAACCAAAACAATCTAAATAAATTTTAAGATGCCAAGAAAATTGGTAAACGTTACACTGAAGGCCCACGTGTGAAAAAAAAGTTTTGTCATGACAATAAAAAAGCTCATCGTTTTTTCTTCAGAATTCTCACAAGGCTGTAATGTTAGTAATAATGCTTTGGTACAAAAATGTCCTATTAAAGATATATTGATATATCTTCGGTATTTATAGGTTATATTGGCAAACAGATACTATCATTTCAGTCACGAGATAAACTATCCACACGTAACCTTTCTGGTTCCAAGGATCATTTGACGTAGGTGACCACTTGCTGTAGTAGAACTGGTAATCAATTGTGTCCACAGTTGGTGTATACCCTCCTTCAATCTTTGATTGCTGCTCGATAGCCATATTAAAGACACTGGCTTTCTGAGCAACAATCAAAAGGTGAGGAGACATTTTTGTCACGTGGTTGAGCATGCGCCCTAGAAGGACCACCATGCTTGGTCTTCTACAACTGGTACTGTCATTCCAACTGGTTTATTATATGATGAAATTAATCTTTGGTTTCAGCTTTGCCGTCATATTACTGCAGTATTCACTTTTTAGTACATAAACTAAATTATAATTTCACGTTAAATGTAATTAAAACAGTTCCAGCCATCAGCAGGACGCAACAAAATCAAAACCAACTTTCCCGTGAACCGACCAACTAAATTGTTAACATGAATCAACCAAACAGCATCAAAAATTGTTATTAAATGTCATATAAAAGAAATTGATCAATATAATGTAAATTGAAAGCGACATGTTGCACTATTTCGACTTTCGGAATTATTTGACACGTTGGCAGTGCGATTTTGCACAGTACCAACGGTTCGCAGAATAATTATTTAAATAAAGCAAAGAGGATTATCTTGTAATTGATTTAATGACTAACATAGAGTAAATTCGTTGGCTGAAACCTTAAATGAAATTTTTGATTAAATCATCAGATTCGATTTTGTAAAATGCCGACGCTCTTCAGTCTTAAGACCAATCAAATCATATGTCTCTTTATGTCTGACTGCAGCACAAGTTGACACAAATTTTTCCATCAAAATCAAACTTTTCAATTTGAAATATTGCCGAAATTTTATATTCTCCCGAGATAATAAATTGTATCATATAAATTGATAGATCTTTGATAAAGTTTAAGTAAACTCACCTGGGGTGCGGTCCCAGCACGTCTTTCACCAGACGACAACTTTGTAAGACTGTGTAACTACTTATGATGAAGGTTGACGACACATGTTGCAACGAAACCTTGCGCTTTAGCGACTTTTAATAATGAGATTTATTCGTTGCTACAGCGGGTTTTCTGTTTGAATACGTTCAGATCGATTGCTCCTTTTTACTTTTTATTCATGATCTTCTAATCCGTCCTTTTTCTGTTGGTCGGCTGTTACTGTGTTACCATGGTGATTTACACCTGAAATAATTACATATTTTAATCTCATAAATGATACATACATTTCAACTTTAAGGGAAATTCTCTTTTGTAGTAATATTTAAAGAAAAATATGTAACGCGCTTTCTCTTTCCTTATATATAAGAAAAGATTTAAATTTCACTATTCATATTCTGATGTTTTACATCTAATTTGTGTAAATGAAACTTTTGTGATATTTAAAATATTCTCACAATTGAAAATTCGATTTTTGAATTGAAAACATGGGTAAAGCTGTATTTTGTAAACTTTTCAAATTGTCGTGAAAATTTGCATAATTTCAATTGGATCTTTTTCTATAAAAAAGGAAATATATCCTTATTGATGGACCTTGTTATACAAACCCCTTTTCAGTTTAACCAGAAAAAATACTACCTACAGAAAGAAATTTATTTTTGAATGCTTCTTAACATGTTACTTAGATTAATAGACTCACACAAACGAAAGAAGTTAATCTAAACCGCACATTTTAAAAACATATATTCCTTTAACGATATACACAAACCTTTATTATTTGATTAATATAGCAAATATTCTCATAAAAAGTATAATATCATAGAATATTCAAACGATATCTTTATACAAAAGTTAGTGACTATGGTTGTCACTAAAGAAAAGATTTGTTATTTATTGGGTACAAAAGGATACAAACTTTCTATGATTACATCGTCTTTCCCTAACATGGAGTTGAATTATACATTATAATTGAAAAATAAGAATGAAAGATTTGATTCTACATAAATCAATTGGAAACAGCTTTCACCACAGCAGATGTCTTTTCTTTTTTAACAATTAATTTGGATTTACACATATTTTTGGAAAAAATGTTATTAAATATTTTATGTGCATGTATTACTAAAATTCCATCTAAGATTTTATTTAATGCTATTAAAAGATTTTCTCAGACATTAAACCTTGAAATAACATTGAACTTTATACTTTTCTAAACTTTCGTTGAAACAAAAAGATAAAGAAAAAAACCATGAAACTAAATTATCCAAACAAAAAATATTTTCAAATGTTGGTAAAAGTCTTCTTTCTTGATACTGTTTCAAATTTAAATTGAAATTCTCGTAAAAAGTGCTGAATAACGTTTGAAATACTGTGAAACACTTAATGATCATGTTTTCCAATTTTTCTGGCTAAACGGGCTGACAATGTCAATCCATGAATTTAAGAATGAATAAAACTTAATGTACAAAACCCTTTATGAAGATGGGCAAATCATTTGACAACAGTTCAGTGAAACTGTTAAAATAATGAAACCAATACCCGCTGTAAGTAAAAACGTTGACCATCAGCTTACCTCTCGTAAATGTTTTTTATACGTAGAGGAAATTGAAAAAAGGACATCACGTATTTTTTTTTCTTCTAATTACATTTTCACGAATTAACCAACCCAAGAAATTGTCTTACATCTACGAATATAGATGTAAGCGAAAATAGATTAATTAATAGTAGATCTCACATGAAAATATTTTTTGTGATTTTTTTCGACACGTAACAAAATAGAGTAATAACGATTAAATTGCTTTTGTATTTGAATAATCCTTGATCGAATACCAATAAAAATAATGTTTTCCGATACAAAGAATTATTTCAGACTATGACCACAAAATGACTGAAAATAAAGATGCTATGGGGCAAGGTCCTTAAAGCACTTTTTATGTCAGTTTCTTTACAGTCTATCATCACATGTTTAGTCCTGTTTTACCCCTTTTAATACAGTAACCTTTGACCTAAACAGCGTTTATCTAGAAGTATCGTGCTGGCGTGGTGGAGCGACCAATCAACTTTTGGTGATTTGAGGGAATACGAGTTGACCACCGAGTAAGAATCTAACATTCTACCATTACAGCTTTCAAAAATAAATTTATCTTAGTAATATTCGGAAAGTTCGGAAGTAGATAAAAACCCTTTCAATTTCTGAAAATCAAATGGATTTCGTTTTGGGAATATACATTTAAATAAAAGCATTTCATTTGCTAATAAGTATTGTTCTCTTTGTTTATTTGTTTTTTTGCTTTTCGTTTTTTCCTGGTTTTTCTTTCTTTCCCGAAAGGTTTTTTATGATAACCAAACATATGTAATAATAATAAGCCTAGTTTAATTCGATACGAAATGGATTAAAAAGATGATTTAGGTAATATAATATCTAAATTTGAGAAATTCTGTTTTCGGCACAATTTTATAATGTTTAAGCAGAAACATATATATATACACACAAGATAACCTCTTTAAATCAAAACACAATATTGCAAAAATAAAATGTTCAAAACTAAATATGACTTCAAATAAAGCTTAGCTGACAACGTGCACATTGTTTTTTAAAGTTATTTGTGCCAGTAAAATTGTTAAGATCTTTTAGAGTCAATAAAACTACCATAAATGGAAATGTTTCTTAATCTGCATTGACATATATGATAAAAAATTTAGAAAGTTCCAATTTAATTTTGACAAATTCTAACCCAATTGAGTTTACTGATCAATATTTCCAAAAAAAAATTATTTTGCAAAAATGTTGAATTCTGTTTTATAAGGTAAAAAATTCATTTTTAAAAAATCCAAACATAAAGATTGATGAGACTTGATAATTATATTTAGATCTTGAATATTTTGCATTTCCATGCTCATATTAACCCCAGAAAAAAGAGTTTTAGGGCTAATAGACCTTTCTTGATCTCGTTCCATATATGGTAGTAACCCTGACTGTTATACTGTAGTTAAGTATTCTGTTGTTCAAAAATATACGATTACTTATTGTACATGTTTGAAAAAAGTCTTTTTTCGCTGAAAATTTTTCATAGTGTAGTTAGGAAAATTACTTATAGTAACACTTTTAATAATTTTAAAACATTTAGTCTATTTTGAGCATAAAGCAATACACATTATTATTCTGTTAGTATATTGAAATACAAACACAATTGGAGTTAGATATACAATGGCTTTTATACAACCATTGTCGTTTTATTCAATATTGAAACTATTTTACAATATATTTATGGTATTCTCGGATTTATAAATATAATTTACACAAAAAATACATACCAGTCTCATTAACATTGACAATCCTAAGTTAGTTTCTAATTAAGATACGGGAGAATAACAGATCCTTTCACAAACCAAATATGTCACCCTCTTCAACATGAAATTTTGAACCTACAATATTGAATATAAAATAAAAATAGCACAGATTGCACAAAAAATCGATGTTGGATCAATCATAAATAATTATTTGCATATTGAAAAATGTAATTTTAAAACCCTGTTGTATGCCAAGGAATTGAAGCAGGCTTAAAAGAGAAATTAATAGAAAAGTCGACATCGATGACAGACCTATTCATTCATACAGAAAATCCGTTTTCCGTGTCTAGAATACTGGGCATACAAAACTGGTCAATTGAAAAGTCTAGTTTACAGGTTGTGTAAGGACATGTATAAATGTTTTCATCTCTTCTTAAAATTTTTCCCAATTCAGTTATTCTTACTGAAAGATATATATACAATCACAGAGAAGCCATAAAATAACGACAAAGAAATATTATAAGACCGCAAGCACTATCTTCATCATAAAAAATTGAATTTGTGTTGATATGTCCTTTTTTTATCTGTGTAGCTTAAATATTTGTAAACTTGTACTTGAAACAACAGGGTCGGCGCCTCTGCTGGTGGACCAGAGGTCCCCAAGGGTATTCACCCAGCCAGTTGTCAGACTTGTCTGACAGGAAATTTATGAAACAATATTTATCAGAAATTTGATGCATTTGTTTAAATTCTAAAGCATTGAAAAAAAACGTATTGCACTTAGTAGTTTTACCTACCGTCGGATTTGTTTTCTGTTTCAATTTGTTTGGATATCAGTACTTCTTATACTATGCTTTGATCTCGTATTTCCTGTTTTGGTTCTAATGTTACTGGTGAGAAGTGCTTCATGAAATCTATATATAGCATACAAAAATTCCCCATTTTTATTCAATATTGGTAATCTTGTATTTTTTATCTTAAATTATAGAATACGACATTAATCATACAATTTTAATGTAATTTTTGTAATTAAAAATAAGTTCAAATTCAAATATATATTTAAGCTGCTACCATTTGTTTCAAAAGCCATTTTTATACAATGTCGAAACGAATAGAACGTTTGCTTGTCCCTACTTAGCCGCCGGGATACTCTTCTAAATAACTTAGCTGCATTAATACAATTAAACATATTTTAGCAGCCGTGATATACTTCCAGATAACCTTGTGACCAAAGAAGATACCTGTTTCTTTCAGTCTTTAAACATTTCTGTTTCTCATCATATCTATAATGATTGGTTTATCCTTACACAATCTGTTTTTAATATATGTTCTAATGATCTTTATTTCAAGTATATTCTAGGTTTTACATTATAGTTGAACGTATTGTTGTTTGTTTCTGTTGCTCGTCTGTCTTATAAATTTACGATATTTGTTTGCTCCTTTGGTATCCACGAATTTGTTTTACTAATTATCAATTGTTAAAAGTAACTTACTGGGATAGGCATACCATTATTCTTAATGAAAATACGCAAATGTCTTAAATCTGAAACCAGTATCTGCCAGCGGCATAGGAAAACCAAAAGGAAAATGCAAAAATTGGTAGAAAAAAACATAGCGAAATAACTCGAATATATTTAAGTCAGATTGGTATTCATATCCATCTTTTTATACTTTGACAAAGCACTTGTTCATGTTTAAGCATTGCGATAGCTGATTTGAACAAGTCATCAAAGATATTGTACGAAGTGTAATCCGTTATTGCTCATATTTTATTTATTTGTTTTATTTTTCAAACGGAATATAATTTGTTTTTAAATTCATCGGTGAATTCCCTTTTCTGATCCAAATATTTCAAAAGCTTTTTCATAAGTGTAATTTTAAATTCTAAATTTACAACTGCGAGTGTATAATCTTGAAAAGCATATTAAAATTCATCATATTTTGTTCAGGATTGGTTAACCTTTATTTTGAAACCATCATGGAGATGCCTCTGCACGTTGATCAGAGGTCACCGAGGGTATTTACCAGCCCATGTATTGTATGACATGTATGACATGTATGATTATCTTTTTTAAATAATGTTTTATAGAAATTTGCTGTCGATTAAAAAATCATCATATTTTTTAAACATTGGTAACATTTGCGTTTTTAATTGTTTTGGTTTATTAATTAACTTCTTTCATTCAAAAAAGCCTTGGATCTTTAATTCCTCATAATAAAATGATAATACAGGTCAAAAATTCATATGCGACTTAATGTAAAATTGTATGGTCAATATATTATCAACACATAATCAAAAAGATATATTCTGCATTATCAATCGGTATGTCAATACAAATGTTAATAAAACTGAGAGAATAAAGAACAAGCTGTGGTCAGAACAAAATGTGTCAAGCACTGATATAGACCGGAGATTTGTATAAAATCATTCCAGTTTTATTATTATCATCGACATGCTTGCATTTATTAAGTAGAACTAGGATTCAAAGACCGTTGAAACTTCTTTAAGATTTGAATAGAGAGACTGAGCTCAACTCTCTAACATTCTTAAATTTCATAAAATTATCCTTCTTATAATTGCAGAATTAATATTGGAAACATTTCACCTTTTAAGTTTGTTAGATGTTTCCGGTTAAAATTCCAAAAATACAAGGATACATTAAAGATTACTAGGTAAACCAATCTAACGACGGAAAAATTAAGTTATTAGCTTCCGGACAGAAAGATGCAAGCATTGTAATCCCACTGACAAATCAATACATAACAACAATATATTCCATTACAATATTTTGGAATTGAAAGCAAAATTATTATGACTTGGTGTTCGACCTGGCGTTCAGTCATGAACTTTGGGGTTTTTAAATATCTCACGTACTGCAATCGGCTTAAATAAGTGCATGAACTATTCTTTTTCTTCCATTTTACCAATCAGTCAGGAAAACATATTGCTTTATTCCATGGATTTCTGGAATTCTGATTGATATTTTATTATTTAAATTTTTCAAAGGAATTTTATCACAACACTTTCAATTGTAAGTGTCCGATAAGTGACTTCAAAAAAATTACATCATTTCATCAGAATAATACTCTGAAGAAATTTGCATATTCCATTACCATGACAATAGATATCAAAGATATAATTTAAGCTTGAAAAAGAAACAAGTTATGTTGAACTCAATACCTTGCAAAGAAGGTTGATTTTCCTGCATCAAGCACCTTCAAAGATCTTCACTTGAACTGTTGAAATAATAATGCTGTTTACGATAGTTTACTCTTGGAAACAAATGTACATTAAGCCTAGCGAAAAATACAATATAACATTGGTAGAATGATTCATCTATATTACTCAATGTCTTTTTTTAACAAATACGTTTGTCTCATATACACCTGAAACTTAATAGAATAAATCTTACATCTGTTTAAATACTACTGATAACTTCAAGATCAAATAGTACCCAATAATGATATTGACCACTACGACAATTGTTCTTTTTTTCCGAGGACAGAATAGTACACATTGATGTTCATGGAATATTGTCCTCTTGGTTTTTCCTAATATATCACAAGAAGGCCTCTTTACACGGAAACATGCTTACAATACAATGTCAGAAAATAATCAATCTTCTTTTTGAAAACTTTAAATAGTATATAATATCTACTGTCTGGAATGCCAAAAAGCTATATGAAATACTGTTTGTTTACTATTTTTGGGTTGACAAGGCTTCATTTTTATCAGAAGAAAACCGGGTTTTTTTCTATAAAAGATGCAGAAAATGTGCTGTGTGTTTTGACTTATTGCTATATTTATTTTTAAAAGAAATCACATCGCACAGCTACATCAGGCAACATCTACAAAAATATATGTATGTGTTTCTATGTATACTATTTATGAGCAAAACGTTCATGTTTTAAGTTTCAGTCAATTATGTTAAAGGACGAGGGTCGTTAAGCCGCATTTTTTGGCCCAAGAATTTGGCTAAAAAATGAAAAGTGGCTAACATCTATAATTCTTTTTGGTTGTATTGAAAAAAATCTAGAAAAAGAAAATCTAACAGTTTTACAGTTTAATTGGTTCTACAACGATCCCGGGCCCTTTCAAATGGCTTTAAAAGTCAAAATACAAAGAAATTACTAAATTTGAATAAATTTGTTGATTTTGATATAAATCTCACAAAAAAATTAAAACCAAACTTTGTACAATTATAGATGTATCAAGTACAAAATAACAATGTTTAGTCAAAATATCTTCGTGATGGTTTTAAGCCCTCATAACTAATCGAAACTTTTACGGAAAAGTGCTATATTAGTGTAAAAATAGTCCAATATGCCCTGTTGTTTTGTCGAAATCGTAAAATATATATAAGTTATTGTTATGAATTATTAAGTTTATGTTATTAAACAACACTTTCACAAAAAATCATTGTTGTGTAACAAAATCTAAAATCTGGACCAAATATGGGGCTTAACGTACCTACTCCTTTCAATCTTCAGTTTTTTTATTTTAGTTTTTGTATACTATTTATAAAAAACTTTTATACAATCATAGCTGCCATGCCATGTACACGAAATGTATAAAAAACGTATTTACCAACATATCTCTTTTTACACATACAATGAAAAAGTGATATAATGCCAAAATATTTTATTTTGAATATCATCAAAATTCCATGTCAAAATCGTGTCTAACAGTGTTGGGACTAATAAGTGAGAGTTAATAGTTTTTAAATGATTCTGAGTCTGAAATAATAAGTTCAGTAAGTTACCATATTTTATTTTCAAAAATGTACAATTGGACAAGATATAATTAGCATACAATTATTATATAAACACTTCTTACATGAAAAATTTAATTTTTTGTTCTTTAGTCTGCAAGTCCCCTTATGGCAACATCGCCAAGCATATTCGTATCCCATATTTACCACTACGCCATGGTAACAATCGAGAACAATGTTCCTATGACGCTGCTAATGTTTTAACTTAGAAGACACACTTATTTTCAGTTTTTACAAAAGTTAATGGATTTAAAAGTATGTTTTTAAAATGTAATGTTGAATAATTGTCAAATTATCATTATTATCATCAGCAAATCATTTGAAATTTTGTAATTTGAATTGCTTATAAAACGTATATATTATTTTGATTTTATTTTTTATTCAAAGTTACATGTGATACATTGTGATATTTGTCTACTTATAATATCAAAGTTCAGTTTTCATTTAAATTAATATGTTAGTATAAAAGAAAAAAACAACGATAAAAATGCCTAAACTTAAGAGCTAAAAAAGGAAATATGAAACGGGAAGCTGAAAGATAATTAGAATAATAAAATTTGTTTAAATAAAATAATATTTGGTTGCTTTCGATTAACAAATATGCTGAATTGTTATTTACAATGAATAATTGACTGCAAAAATTCAAAAACAAATGTTTACTGAGTCTTATAATAAAAGATTATTTTTAGGTCTGAAAAAAATATGAAAAAAAATTCAGATAAATTGTCTGTCTTTCTGAGTTCACAACTTCCTGTAAGTCTTAGGATGTAAAAACCTTTCATTTAGTTGTATCACGTGTTAGACAGGCGTGCGTCTAATTTTCCAATGAACGTTTGTCATCCGGTGACAATTTAATCCCCTTAAAACTCAAACAAGAGGTGAACCCAGGTGCTTCAGACGAGTAAGCAAGCCTAGTGACAACTGTCGTGTTACTCGGTACTTCCTGTCCCGGGTAGGTTAGGGGAATTCATCTGTGGTATTTATTGTTAGTTTCTGCTTCAGTTAGGTTAGGAGAAGTTGTTACAGTTAGTTTATGCTCCAAGTAAGTCCAGTTTAGAATATCCATGTTAGAGATCAAAAGTGCATAGTCCAAAGAGACAAAATTTGAAACAAACAAAAAGATAAAACGTAAACAAAAGGAACGAAAGCTTGGAATCCACGAACTCCTTTACAATCAGGAATGGGATCAGGTGATCATGAAGGGTAAGCATACCCTGTCTTGCACCCAACACCCCCAGTCGTGGTTTCCTTAATGTCAAAATCGGTGTCAAATCAGGATGTCAAAATCAGGAGTGTCGATTTGTGTCAAAACCGGAAGGAATAAACGAACTCCTATATAAGCAGGAGTGGGATCAGGTAAGCATCCCCTGACTTGCGCGCAACACGCGTCGTGGAATCCTAAAGTAAGCAGATCTTTGTCACACTGTTGTGCTCCAGGCTAGTAAGGAGATGTAGTTACACTTGTCGTATTTACTGTTAGTTTCTGCTCAAGGTAGATAAGGAAGTAGTTAAACCTGTTGTATTTACTCTGAGTTTCTTCTCCAGGTAGATAAGAAGATCTTGTTTCACTGTTTGACTGTCTTACTAACTGTTAGTTTCTGCTCCAGGTAGATTATCAGATCTAGATACACTTGTCGTATTTACTGTTAGTTTCCGCTCCAAGTAGGTTAGCAGATATAGTTATATCTGGCGTGTCACTAGTATTTAGAGCCGGTAACTGGTCATTTTGTTATCACAAACGGTAAAAAACAGAATTGTATGACAATGGAATAATTTGTTATTTGAGACATGAATCATGTTGCCCACTCCCTTGAAATTTTGGAAATAATGACTTTAATGCTCTACTAGAAAATCCTTTGGTAAGCCCTTTTCTGTCTGCAGCAATCCTCTTTCAAGGATATTCTAATACTGTAAGAATAAATTTTGTAGTAATGTATCACTTTACCGACTTTATATCCGTTACCAGGAGGTCACATGAATGCATGGTAACATAACCTCTAGTACCTGAGACAATCGGAAATAAACTTTTTGCCATGGTTTATTGTTATTTCACATGGTACATTTGGATAATTTTACAGGGAAAGCGCTGTATGTTACACGTTGATAAATGTCCCTATGTTTTTTTCCAGCAATACGTTTAAACTTAACTTATACAGGACTTAATGAAGCACTGTGTGACTGACAGGTTTACAAATGGTGTGACTGACTTTCAAATTAAGGTTTACATGTTCAATTAACATGTTGTTTTTATAAGCTATCTGTACATTTCAAGAAGTAACGTCTTTAGTATCAGTAGCTTTAGAACCAAAGCATAGAAAGTCCGAGATCCAAACATAGCAAAAGAAATACTCAAATCACAACAAATCTTAATATGATGCCAAATCAAGAGATAATGACTACTAATAGGCACATAACGTTTCGATGCATTTATGTATCTTCAGGGCTTTACAATTTATAGAAATGTCTGTAAAACATTTTTAATGCATTTCATGTCAGTCAAAGTGATTGGGCTGGTGATTACCCTAGGGGCCTCTGTTCAAATTTTGAATATAGCTCGTGTGGCAATACAGGATTGTACGGTTATGACATTGGCTTAGAAGACTCAAAGATAAGTGAAAGTTTGAGCGATTACTTGAATTACAATGAAAACTTCATTTACTTGTTAAAGATGCTCTCGGTTATTATTTATAAATTTTTTTGGCTTTTTAGAGCTTTTATAATGGAACAAAAACAGAACAAATTAATGGGCCAGTGTGCTCTTTTTTTAGATACAACCATTTGAAACTTTGGCGGGAAAGGAGTTTTATAAGGTTTGGCTTAGTATATCCTGTCTATTAAAACCAGTTCAAAATACTCTAATGATAATATAAGGTGTGTTTATAAAATTATGAAAAGGAATTATTTTGTGAAGATCACTGGGCAAAAAATATAAATGCAGTGAAATGAATAAAACCAGAGTTTGAGAATATGAATAATTGTCTGAGCATGAGCACCAGGCGTAATCCTTAATTCTTTTATTTACAGGTGTACATGGTTTATTGAATCAGCCAATACTTTGTTTAGTTGAAGACGCAATAAGAATAAAATTATATTATCGTCTCATGGATACAAAGGGCCTTCGTCAAATTTGGGGACCCTTTACTTTCGGGTTCGGTTATTGATTACCGGTAATGTTTTTATGGAGTTGGATGAGTCTTGATTATAGTTCATTGATGGGTTAATGAAAGGGTTAAAGTAAGCACGGTATCTTCATTTTAGGACAGGTCTCTAAAAAACGGCTTATAAGCCAATGAAACATCTAGTATCAATGTTGAAAAAGCCGATAACTTACTAACTAACTTATATGTGCTAACTTACGTTACAACTTTTATTCTGAAAAAACAAATGTAAAGTAGCTGTGTTAGGAATAAAACTTGACTTTATCTTGTATCATATATATATTAATAGAATGCTTTGGCGTACACTTTCAAATGCGTGTTTTACGTTCAATTTCCTCGTGTTGTTGTAATTTTTAGGTAACACACATTTTTTAACTAAGTTTTGAATTTATTAGAAATAGCATTACATTTAATCTACAAGGAACATAATTATGTATTGTGTTTCTGTAATAAAACACTTAAAAGTTATAAATTAAGAACCCATTATATAACTAATAATATCAGTCATGCCACAATAGTGTAAGGTTAACTTATCCTGAGAGTTAAGAGAGCACAGCCTTGGTAATGTTTGAAATGCTTAAATTTTATGGGTTTTCTCTTCTTCTCATGCATTCAATCTGTTATAGTTTTAATACTGTATAATGTTGCATTTCTATTGGTCAGTACCTTGACAAAGGAAAGGTTTGCACATCGATAAACCAACATTGATGACGTCAAGAGACTTAATTATTACGCCTTCATAATAGTTCATCTTTGTAGCATCATTTTAAGTATTCAACTAACTTAATTGGAGTTATAAGTGTTATTTTAACAGAATGTATTGATGTGTAAACTCAGCCTTTCGCTAATAAAATTTTACATAAATTCCGTCCACTTTATTAATGAGTTACTAAGGTATAAATGCCACGCATGTGACACATGTGTGTGAAATCACGCATGTGATACATGAGTGAGACGCATGTGTCACATATGTGATACATGCGTGCCGCGCATGTGTCACAGGCGTGTCATTTCACATGCGTTTCACAAGTGAGTACTACCTTATTTTAAATCAATTTATATTCCAACTTAAAAAATTATGCGTAAATTTACACGCATGTATCACATGCGTGGTATTTTTGCCGGTGTACACAGCTATACATTCCTTTAAGCAGTATCAAAATCTAGGGGACACAGTGCTTCAGCTAATATTTTCTAAAAAGTCTTACTTTTTTGTATTACTGTTTTTCTTCTGTTTCTTGACTTGATTGTGTCTGTATTGTCGCCTTTGAATGACGACCACACCTGAAACACACGTGAATATAATATACCTTAAACATGCTTGGCATGTACACCCACAAGACTCTTCAATATGTCACTTATTAAATGACTTTTTTTAAAATAAGATAACTGTACACGGTGTATGCACTTTAAGAACAATTTATTTAAAGAATAATCGAAACCCACAAACTTATCTTTTACAATTCATTAGATAATTCATTGATCAACATTCAAGAGTCATTGATTAAAGGTAACACAGTTAGCACCCGTTGCATACACTTATATTCCTAATATTTTGACATAAATAATGAATTGCAATTCAAATATTACGTCAATATTACAGAATTTATAAAACACGTGTAGTTTAGATCAGGAGGTAGGTCAAAACGATCGTTAAACTATAAATATTATACAAGCATTCTATAGAAGTCTGTAAAGCATACATCCGTTCATCTTATTGAAGTGTTCATAAGCACGTTAAACTAGAGATAAAATTTTTAAAATGGGCCGAAAACATGCATTTTTAATGTAGCAATTTAACATGATTTATGGTAAACAAACAAAATAAAGAGAAGTAAGTTCAAATGCAATGATATGATTACATGGTGATTTTAACTCTCATTAAGGATGTTCACTGCTCCTGTTCAATGATCATCGAACTTCTCTGGATTTATCCATTTCATAACATTACTACTCTTGCCTGGTGATTCTTAAAAGGTCTTTAAAAGTATCGCAGCCTTTTGAAAACCTATTTATTTTTAAAGGGAAGTTAACATCCCTAACTATTGTTTAAGTCCAAAAAAGTCTTTCACGTGCAACAATTTGCTTCAAAGAAAATTACCAAAAAAGGACGGACTTCAATAAATCTCGAACATTGCAAGTGGAAATCGCTGTCTAATCTATCATCGGTTATCAAATTTAGTTTCTTTTTCATCTTTACAAAAGCTTGTATTATAAAATTGTTTTGTCTTAGACTACATTTTCCTGACTTAATTTAGAATTTAAAAAATACAGACAAATGCTTGGTTTCCCTAAATGGTAAAATGCAAGTCAATTGATTAAAAGCCTTAAATGCATTGGTAAGTTTTTTTATTGTACACGTTTTAGATGGCTGCCTCATAGACAATCAAGCCACATCTTCTTTTTTCTATATTTCAGGCAAGAAAAAATTGTAATCCGGAGCACATGAACTCGCTCAAGTTTCTGTAGGGTTCGTGTTACTCTAGCTATGGTTTTGTGCCTACTGTGTTTGTCTTTCGTTTCTTTTATGTTGGCCATGTTCTTATCTGTATTCTGATTTAACGATTTCTGTATGTTTGTATCTTTGAATTATTTCTGCGTTCACCATGGAGACACTGTCTCAAAATAATTGAAAACATTCAGTAACGTCATGTTCAGGTTTAGAAAAAATATCATTGCAGATTGGAAGCTCGCTATAGCAGACAGTTAAAACTGGTAGTAAAAATATCTCTATTTTGCCATTTTTTCAGCAAAACGTCATACAGGTCCCATGTTCTAGAATGAAAATCACATAAACCTTAGATTATTATTTTTTTCATAACTCGCCCTTTTCGATCGATTACACAGCTTACAACATTTTTTCAGTATGAATTGGGTGAATGCAAACAAATTTGGTTTTTTTATCCAAAAAGACCCATACTGCGCCTACTCTAAATGCCGTGAAAGGAATTCGAAGATACCAAAAGGGACAGACAGAAACCGTTAAGTCGGAATACAGACAAGACCATGACCAACAAAATGAAACGAAAGACAAAGAAAGAACACACAACACTACAATAAAAACTAAATCTGGAGTAAATCGAACCCTACAAAAACCAGGGCGAGTTCAGAGGCTATGGAAGGGTGAGCAACTCCTGCTCTACGAGTGGCACCAGTCTTGAACGACGGAACATAGCTGTACCGTCTCACGAAGATTAAAGGTGAAATATATAATTTCTGGACTTTCGAAAGCAGAAAAAGGTAAAAATAAACTTTCCATATAAAAAAGGAGATGTGGTCTGATAATTTGGTCCAATACTGAACCATGATGTTTATAAACATATCAAAAGGTCAACCTTAACGCTATAAAAGTAACCTTATTGTTGCTTATATCGAAATTGTTGTACATTGCCCGACTTATGTAACGTGATATCAACCAAAACTTAAAGTCAATTTTAATGATCAGGTTTTTTACTCATCTTATTTACACAGACATGATCAATAATAGAGTACATCAATAAGATAAATAAAAATCTAAAGTAAATAAGTACAGAGTAGAGACTGGTACAGGCCGTGGCCATTATTAAATGTCTATGTTATTTTTCACAAGAGAATATGTTAGAAAGACGCATAAGTTATTCGATATACAAAATTATCAAAGAAAACAAGATGTAATTTTGTGAATGGTTTCAATAACTTTGATATCACATATCAGAGCAATGTACATAAGAATAGGTTATCAATTCTCATCCAATTGTTTTCAGAGGCCTCTTGGCTTTCAAAACTGTCAGTATGCTAAATAAAAGGATATCTTTGAAACTTCGTTTTTCGTGTTTTCGTTTGTCAAATTCCAAAAAAATTAACAAATCATAAACAAGAAAAATTAAATTCTCTATTTGTATTATTTATAGGTTCTTACAGAGTTTGTAAATTATAAACAGTCAAAGACGTGAACTTCTATGATAAAAACTAAATACAACGATAAACAAACCACCAAACAGAAATCAAAAGATTAACACAAGAAAAGAATTCAAGAAATCACATTCCACACGTTTCCTTTTATAACATGTGTTCTATCTAGATTCGATACCTATCAAAACTGAAAATATTAAGAATACAGTTATATTGTACTAGGGACAAACTGTTTCTGATTCTAAAAATAAAGACATTTTCAAAGAAAGTACCTACTCCTTTTTGATATCAGAAACCGTTTGGTGTATAAAAATAAGAGATATGGCATGATTTTCCATGAGGCAGCCAACTAACAAATGAAAGTAGAATTTAAACTTCTAAAGGTTTCATTCCGGTCTTCAATAATGAACCAGAGTCCATACCTAAACGGAAGCTGTAAAGGCCCCGAAATACAAAATGAGAAACTATTCTTTAACACTACATGGATGTCTACTATCAAAAACAAGTTCGTAATACAAGTTAACCAAATAGATATGGTGAATTTCGGTATGCTGTTTGTACATTCCAAGGAGTAACCTCTCATCACCAGCATAATAACCAAAACAGCCGAGATCCAAACATAGAAAAAGAAGAACCCAGACCCAAACTAATTGAAATAGGAATTCAAAGCCGGTGGTAAGGAAAACTACTAAGTACAATACGTTTTGAAGCATTCCGTATTTTTAAAATTTAAACAAATGTAGCTCCTGTCAATGTTTAATAAATTTCATGTCAGACATGTCTGACAACTGGGCTGGTGAATACACTCGGTGACCTCTGGTCCACCAACAAAAATTTCGACACATTTGTATCAAATACGAGTTAACAAATGTTAAATAAATATTATGATTTTTCTTATGCTTATGTACATTTCAAGATGTAATCTCACATCAGTAGCATTAAACATATGATTAAGGATTTTCATATTCTTGACAAGGAAGACAAGTTAGATTACAGAAGAAACATATCCCAAACAAGAGGTACTAACGTTGAGTCAATAACCGTTTTTAATATTAAAATATCAAAACATAACAGTAGGCATGGTCATGTTTACATTCATTTCACTTTAAAGGGAGACAATTCATTAGGACAACAACAATTATGACACAAACATATGAGACATTAAAATGTAATAAATGTTGTCAACTTTCAGATATATTGCTGGTTCTCATGTCATTCCCTCATCATTATTAAACATTTTCAAAAAGAATTTTATGTAAAAGATCTACCTGCTAGAAATATTGAATATATAACAATGCAGTCAAGAAAACAGTTTCAGCGTGAAATAAAAATAAAAACTTAATGTATTTCAATGAAAAACCAGGAATTGCGGTAAGATTTTTCAAATGCAATAGACTACTAGAAGACAATATCTTCATAATGCAAAGAAAACTGGAGACAAGATTTTATAATTCATGAATCAAGTCTAGATTAAACTTGTAGAGAGAACAGGATATAGACAAGACATGATTTTTCCATGGAAACTAGTAATGGAGACAAGCAAAATAGAACGACACAGACATTATATAAAAAATAATGAAAATCTGTAGTTGCAGATACAACGAACGTGTTCAGCAACAGTTACAATGTGAAAGAAAGGAAAAGCATTGGAATTATATAATTTTGATATATTTGTTTTTTAATCTCCGATCAATCATCTTAACTGTTTTGAAAGGGCACTACATATTTGTATTTATAAAGAAAATGATGGCCTATAGTTATTCACACGAACCAAAACATATCATATAACTTCTACAAAGATATTTTTTATAAAATTGTTTTTATTCCCCCTTTTTCTATTTAAGATGTAAATAATTTAAATGTTAATAACAAAAAATTCAAACCCCTGATATAAAAATGAGTAGCAACAGAGTACGGGAAACATTGACTTGCTTTGATTTAATTCAAATGATACCATAAAAAAATCGTAAATTTCTTATGCGTGTACACAAAAATTTTCTAATAAGAATTCATATAATACATAATAGAAGACGTTGTTCTGCATTGTAAATAATATTTGCCGGTCTATGTAGTAAGATCTAGTAACATTCCTTTATGATATAAATGCAGTCGAGTAGACGAAAAATAGTAGAAACACATTAAACCAAAACTATAAAAACGTATATTAAGAAAACCACGAAATAAAAGTAATAAATTGTTTAAATATTTTCATTTGAAACTATTAAAGAAATTACTGCGTACATAGAAAGCAGTCAACAAGAACTGCATGGAAGGTTTATTATATTATTTTATTTTAACATAAAATACATTGTTGTATTAAAAAGTGCTTTCAAAATTATTTACTGTTTGTTTATTTTTATCTTTATCATTTATACCTTTAGGTATGTAGGCTTTGATTTTTTCTAATATTTAACAAATCATTACTTATTTGCAAAGAAATACATTAAAACATAATTTCCTACCTCCTCCCGGATCGTCCTTGAAACTCTTTCTGCAAATATTGCTTTAAAAATCAGAGACAGGTATTACGTCGGATTTTTTCTTAGGACTAGATTACTCATTCAAATTGCATTGAGTAAGACACTGTCGACAGCAATGCCCAAGACAATCTAATTTACCTGGTCATATAGGACAACCAAATTCTAATGTTTGATGTACAAATTGTGCAAAGACAAACCGGTAAAAAAGTGAAACTGAAAGAGGAGCATCTAGATAATAAAAATACATTGATACGCGGATGTTGTTATATTATTCAATTCCATGAGTTCAGGATCATTCTTTGAAGGAAGTAACATGAGATGAAAATAAATTATGATTATTGATACAGAATCATAAACACGTTCTTCATGGTGTGCAGTGCATTTCTTTAACATAACTCTCATCAAATATCGGTATTCTTACCTTCCTTAAGGAGTCAAAAAATCTAAAAGATGGGTACACAATTCTGAACACCTGACAGAGGTAAACTAGTATCTATAGAACTAGAATGAATGTCATATCTTCTGGTTATATGCAAAGTATGACATAATTTTATTTAAAATTAACAAGAGATACAAGAATTTTATCTGAATAATTTAGCTACTATTGTTTAAAAATTTAAATACAATTTATAGAAAAGAAAAATAACAACGATGACATTTATTGTTAATTTTAATTCTTTAAGTTGATTGCTCAATTGTAACAGAACGTTAGTATAAAAGAGAGTGGTGGATATACTGCATGAGACGAAATTAATTTTAACACCATCTGTCGATAAGGATTAGGGACAAATCCCGAAAAGCCTAAGAACTATCAATCTACAGGAAGCATTAACAGAAACAACGACACACCTGTGTTTCACATGTGTTACCTTTTCAAAAAACATGGCCTCCAGTCTGCCATAAACAGGACAACTAAAGCATATCTACCATAATTTCATATTGATGTAGTAATTTCTCGCAACAAAAAGGCTATGAAAATAAATTATGTAAAGGCTGGAAATCAACTAAAGCAAAAAAAGACTTTCTTGATATCAAATTGTGTATTTGAATGACATTAACAGCCGTTTTCCTATTACACGAAATCAGAAAATTGATTAATTGATGGATTGTTTGTTGCTTAATGTTCAGTGACAATATTTCATCCATCTTCAGGACGAGAACAAGTTCAACAATTATCAAAGTTATGGAACGTGGCGGTGGGGTGGGACACAATAAGGTATCGGTTTTTTACTGCCACTGGAAAATTAGAGTGATGGGTTAAAACGAAACATTGAGACTTTTGTAGCGGAATCAGCCTTCTCTTTTTCGAAATCCACAACAAGTCACCGACTATGGTACACGACCGGGCTATTCATATTATGACCTGGCATCAGCCACAGAGAGTGTTTCATATTCGCCATCGGGCGATCGCGAGGTGTCAGTTCTGTGGGTCGAGTCTTAAAGACCACTCCGATGCCCAGCCAAAACAGTTAATTAGCTATACAGACGTTGGTACTGAATTTCTGGCAAACAGTTATCTATTAAAGAAGATGGCTTCCAGTCTGCGATAAACAAGACCACCAAAGCATATCAAACATAACTTTATCATGGTGTAGTAATTTCTCCCATCCTAACGGGCTAAAAATATGACAAAAGTATTGAATTATGAAAAAGCTGGAATTCAACAAAAACAAAAAATCTAAATGACTTGATATCAAAGTGGTGCTTTTGAATGCTAACCCGACATTTTAAGACGATTTACCAAAACAGATAACAAACAATACATATGTTTGTATTAAATCTCTGGCAAATAGTCCGTAAGAACTGGCCACAACGACGTTTCATCTAATTGTTTTACTACCACAAACATCACGAGTACCTAAAATAACAAGAAATAATGTCTTTCAACGAAACATCTAAGACCTATAGACACCATCTTACCTTCAACTTGATAGAATTCTTTGTGACATCATAAATGGTGATTTAAAATGCAGTTAAACTTACGTCAATAAAACATAAATGTTCATATCGTCAATAAATGGGAGTTTTATCAATTCATTCAATATCTGGGCCACATTATTCATATGTACACATTAATTAGTATCATTTCAATCATAGTTCACCTTGCATTATCAACCTGTTATCACCTTGGATTTCATATCAGGGTTTGTAAACATATTTCAAATTCATTTTTCTTCAAGTACCCTGTTAGTAATGTTTTATTACCCGACAGCGTGGGTGTTTAATGTCCATAGATAGTTTTTGGATATTTAATAATTATTTTTTTCAGTATCAAAGGTAGCTCTACCTGACACATGTTCAGCAGAACAAAAAATGATACAAATGGCATTTTAATCTTTTGCAAGTTTAGTTTATGATATAACGAAATGTTGCAAGGTGGTAGAACTTTATGACTTAATAGGTATAACATTATAATGAACCAGCACAAGTCATGCTATCAAAAACATTTTTGGAGACACCAAGAGGTTCACAAACTCTAAATCAACGGACAGATAACTAGTTCCTTTAAGAAAACAACAATACTATAAAGCATATCACAAGAAATAAAAAACTGAGCAAAATGGCTGAAAATTTGACAGTAATCCCATGTCATGTAAGCGTCTCTTTTTTACTAGATGTGTTCTTCGTATACAAGAGGAAGCGAGTGTAAAGATCAAGTCGATAGACAGAGCTTACCCGAGATTAAGGCAGAGACGATACCCTTCTGGAGTACTTGTTCTGGCTTTTATTTTGTAATGGAGTTCATGCTGCTTTTTTACTACCGTTTTGTCAGTTTGTTTTGTCTCTTTGGACTGTTGATTTCAGATTTCTCACAAATATATACTATTCTTGAAGACAAACTAACAAAACAAGGAAAGCAGAAATACGTATATGAACATACAAGTCGGGTCATATTTAGTTTAACAAATAGTCCCGAGCTGTTGGTTTTGTTCAGTCTGTGTAATCATCTGATGAATATTTTCCAAATATTTCGTATAAAATTTGATTAATTGATAAACTTGTTTTTCGAAACCGCATGGTTGATGCCTCTTATGGTGGAATAGAAGTCTCTGAGGGTATTATCCAGCCCAGTTGTCAGACTTGACTGACATTCAAATAATGTTTTACCGAAATTTACTGCATAGTTTAAATTCCAAATCACTGAATATACGGAGAATGGCTTCGAAAAGTATTGCACCTTGTCCCTACCGCAGGATGTGGCTTTCTTTTTTTATTTTAATTTTGATTTCCGTACTACTTTTGTTAAGTTTGAATCTCAAACTTCCCATGTTTTAGTTCTAAAGCTACTCGTTGAAATAGAACATATAGCATATCAAAATTCAAAATTGTGACCGTCCGACTGAGAGCATTAATTTGCCGAGCAGGACGTTAATAACTTTCAACCCCCCCCCCTCAAAATTCACCATATTTATTTACATTGGTTAAATTTTATTTTTCAGTTATAACATTATTGTTAGACATGCACTATAAAACAATTCAAATTTTATTAAATTCAAAACCTAAAATGTAAAATAAAATTATGAATTTAACAAACAATGACAAATACAAACACCTTGAGAGTTTCTAAAATACTTTTTTCTAAACTTAAAATGAACAAAAGTTATAAATATACATATACAAAGAAAAGAGAAAAACCATGATATTCATTCGAATGGATTTATATCAGGAAAATAATAATATTTTGTCTGATAAGTTAACAAAAGTATTCAATGTACAAACACACAATTTTATAAGAACAAATAAAAATGAAGCTTTAACCTGAAACTATGGGTTTAGGAAAGCATCGGATGTTTAACCAATTTTCACTTAATTTTTTTTCCTGGATTTCGTTCTTTGTGAAAATATCTTTAATACTAACTGCTATACCCTTAAATGTACGACCAAAACCCATTAAAATTAGCTGTTTACAATTTTTCGATGAAATTAAATAAATACGTGATTTTTTATACCTCTACACACACAAAAATATTAAAGTTGGTAATTACCTTGCATATCATCACGAGTAACTTTCATGTATCCAAATTCTTCATATGCTGTGCACAGTAGTATGGATAATAAAGGAAACTTTTAAATCATGTAATTTTAAACAAGTCAACTTTCCTTTACAGTTTACACAAAAGTCACAGGAGTTAATAAAGTCATTGTTGAAATGTGTTTGCCTTTCAAAGTATTGTATTGTCATAATTTTGCCAAGGCATCACTGGTTTTAAAATGAATAGCTCCGTGGGTAATGCATTCATACTCATATTGGCTATAAAGGGTAAACGTGAGATGCATCAAAACCCTATTCAGAAGCTTATTTCACGCCTCTTGAAATTAAAATGATATTTTCTTTAAAAAATTCCTAATTTAACCACTATAAATCCTCACAAATGTTTGAATGTCCCTTTCAATATTCAGACTGTTGAAATTTTGACTCGGTTACCAGCTTGAAGTATATGTAAATATTCAAATTTATTAAAATGTCAAATGTGAAAATTTTATATGTCTTATTGAACTGTAAATTTGGGTTGGTAAAGTTGATCACTTTAAAAGAGCAAACATGATCTATTTTAAGACATCCATAATTTTACCTGTTTTCGCATAGAGAAGATCACACTCAATAAGGTATTTGATGTTGACACTTAAATGAAAAATTTTCCTTGGTACCGATAATGCTTTAATTATTAAAAAACAATAGATTTATTCAGAAAATTAAAGAATTTAATAAAATAGTCAATTTATACTTATTACTGTTGTTTCATTTTGTAGAATAATTCTAGCGATACGTTGTCTTTTTTTTAAGTTGAATTTCGTCAGACCGGGTATGGTTATGTTAGCGATTTGCATTTGTAATTTTTTCCGGTCTTTTTACTTATTAAGTTTGTTTGTATTTGAAATATCAAAGTAAAATACTTGTTAGCGATATACTTTTGACTACTACAATATTAATTGAAAAGGACAAATTTATTTACTCATGAATCTATATTTGTTTGTTTTTCTTATAGACACTACAGTTACTCTACAAATGTATTATTGGTCATCAATATAGATTTTTTATCGTCCATCAGTTACATAAGTTGAAAAGACATATTTAGACTTAGTCTTTTTTAAACATGTTAATTCGTTGATATTTATGTGTGGTTAAAATTCATGGTTTTAAGTTGTTTTGTTTAATAGAAATATTGTATATCTCATGAGCACCTTATCCCACTCGTGTTTTCTAAAGGAGTTCGTGTAATCCAAACCTTTGTTCCTTCTGCTTTCGTTTTATTTCTTAGCTTGTTTCAAATTTGTCTTGTCTCTTTGTTCTATGCGTTTTTGGTCTCCTACATGGGTATTCTACACTGAAATCTAAAACCAGTAATTCTTTCAAACTGTGAACTGATTTTTAGTTCAAATATCCATTTTTAATTAATTTACATAACATATATTTGTTTTAGTATTTATTTGATCAACTATCTAATTAATGCATGCAGTTATTCAAAGTTTAGTCGACTCAGAACACAATAATATTCCATATTGTACCAAGAATAATAATTATAATAAATTCCTAAAAACTGAAAGTTTGAGTAATAACAGCTACCATATCAGAATATTGGTTAACAAATTTCTATGGTATGCAAAAATAAGAATCTTTGTTAAATATGAAAAAGGAGATGTGGTATGACTGTCTATGACACAGCCTTCCAAAACGTGTACATTACCAAAGTCTACAGGTTGTACTGACGCCTTCAATAATGGCCACTTATCCACACCCTACGACAAGCTGTAAAAGGTTCTAAAAATAAAAATAATCAAATGTGACAACTATCGGTCAGATAAGTATTCAATGTACAACAAGTAGCATTTAAATCATAAAAACAACGAAAGCCACCGGTTTCTGGCTTAGGACACATAAAGTATGTGGCGGGGTTTGATACGCATGCAAGTACTCAAGTCTTCACCTAAGCTGGGACGTTGGTAGGATAAAACGACAATAAAAACCAAACTTTAAAAACCATTTTCTGAAGTCGATACATAGTACAGAGACAAAAAACAAATGAAACAATAGACAACAAGATGTACGTTTTATATATGAATTTAGGAAGAGATTTAGCTATCTTACCTTCTTCCTGAATATGCATGAGATATTTGCCGCTGGACGTTAAATGACAATCAATAAATCAATCAACTATCTTACCGGCAATACAATTTGGTGCTCTAACTTTCATAGGTGTCGTTGTTTTTCCAGTGTCATGTGAAAATTGCTGATATTTGTGAAAAATTAAAGTTTCGACAACGTCTTGTACCGCCAAGGTTTTTTTTCGCTGACATAGATGACAATGCAGTTCAATGGAACTTACTTTTTAGCATATTCTTGCTTCAGTATTTTTGTTGCAATCAAATGAATATCAATGTTATCAATAACGAAAAAATAGCAATGAGTATTTGTTGCTAACATCAACATGAGAAATAAAAACAAAGCAAAGTCTTACACTGCTTCATCTCATAATGTTATAAAAACGAGCTGTTATATTTATCAGAGGATAAAATTTAAGCTTTGCCTTTTATTGTTTTGGAGATTCTCTTGTCTCCGTGGACTCTGCATTTATTTTCTCTGTAAATGTTGTTAACAGCACCTATTTTGTTTTGTTTTATTGCCCAGATCATGTCGCTGAGAAAGACGACTTGGACTTGATATTCCAACAAGTATTGGAAACATGAAATACTTTTAAAATACAGCATGAGAATGTACGTTTCATGAGCTGAGTTGCAAAATTTTTACCAATTCTGGAAAAATCATTTGAAGGAATCTTCAAAATTCTTTTAAAATGCAATAAAGGTTCCGATAACTTGTGTATATTTTGGATATTTTAAACAATCTCTTAGTGTTTGTCAACTCATTTTGAAAATTGGACATTTTTGGCGTTTTCCATCATAACTATTTTTGCTTAAAGGATTTTTTTATTTTAAAAAATGATAGTTTTTTGAGAGATTTAATATTTATTGGCATATATTTATACTTATACGTAAAAAGCTTGGTGATTCCAGAAATGTGAAAAATTAGGCATTGTCAAAACAACTTAAATTTTTCACATAAATCACCAATTTTCACAATGAGCAGACGACAAACTACAGCACTTTTAATATTTTGAACACCCAATTTTTGTTGCCCGTGATAGTAAAATCCCTCTCTAAGTTCCCTTATCAAACTATATTATTGATTTAAGATTGAAAAGCGTAACTATGAAAGCCTCAGCTCATGAAATATATGCTTGTCAAGTGATTAAATCTGTAAAATCACCACAAGATTAGTATTCCGATCCTTGTTAATTATCAAATTGAGAGCTTTAGATTTTATGAACTTTCTACTATTTATGTTGAGAAGTGTTACTGTCTCCTTGGCATTTTTCCTTTCCTTTTATTGATGATAAATAATATAAAGAATATAAAATAAATATCAAAAAACCATAATGAGTTTGAGGAATGGAAATATTTTTTCACCGGCTATAATTTCCAATTTCTGTTGAAGGCCATAATGGGACCTGTAGAAGTTAAAATTCTACTGTTACTTGGTGGGTTTCTGTCTCATGGACAATCATGCCACATCTCCTATTTTTATATTTGTCTATAGAAGTTTTTTAAGGTTTTTTTCTTCAATAGTTTCATCATTTCTCAAGAAACATCTTTTTTTACAAAATTTTATTTCCTAAAATTGTTACTTTTCGGCGTCATCAATTAAGATATTTGAAAACACATAATACATGTAGCGTGTTTGCTGTCAACATATGTACATTCAATCTAAACCGATTCAGACGCATTGTATTCGTTTGCTGAATTATTTTATTCAGTACTCTGTTGATATCTTATATATTATGCTTTTGTTTTTATGTTGTGTGTGAACGTAGAGGAAAAAAAATATCTCTATGGAATTTACAATGTTGAAGGAAGTGATAACTTACTTGGTGAGGGTTTACAAAAAGGCCAGTAGAATGCCATTAAAATGTAATTGCAAAATTTCTTTCTCATCTTAATGCAACAATTTATTCAAGTAAAAGGTTACAATCATTTCATTTTGAAATTTTAGTGTTTTAGAAGGCAAAATATTTACAATGGGAAATTCCCCGTCGAAAACATTTTCTATATACCTGAAAAGTATTTTGTGAGGACAGTACTTTAATTTTTGACAACTCAAAAGGTCCTACTTCTATTCTACAAAGTAAGGTTAAAGACAGTATCATTTTTGTTATATAAATATGCCTTCATGTTTGAAACAGCACACATATGAGGTCCTATATAGCTATGAAGCAATGTTTAGGTTTTACCGGCATGTTTAAAGCACAATATACTTTTGGACTTTCAGGGATATAAAACGTTCGGTAATGAAATGAAATCAATTTTACTTGAATTGATTTATTAATTGATCATGTTAAGGATTATCTATTTTGTCACTAGTTTTGTGTGTGTGTTTTTTTTTTTTTTTTTTAATTTTTCAGTATTGCTATTTCTATTGTTCCTTCTTACCTGTTCTAATGATGTTTATGATAAGTAAACGGTCTATAAGCCTGCACTTTGATTTGTTATATCATATTTGACGATTTGTTCTTTGATTCTAGGCGCGATAACTCTAGTATTAATACCGTCATATATCACTCTACAACTGATCTATAAAAATATGAAAAATAAGCTATAAAAAAATATTAAAAAGATCGCAACACATCTAAATAAGTCACGACTGACTGTTCAGAATGTTTCCACACAACTTTCAACAAAAGGGGTGTCATAATTTTCTTGAGATCTTAATCACATCGATAAAGGATAAATGTATGTTACATCTTAAAATGCAAATATACAATGATCAAGGAATTTCAGTAAGAAACTGAGAAAATTGTTTGAATCTATTTAGAGGTTGTCACAAGCCTTCATCAATTGTGGAATATAAAAAGGAGATGTGGTTTAATTGTCTTTGAGATAGCCATCCAAAAGATGTAAATTACAAACATCTTTAGGTTAACTGACAAAGAATAATAATTAATTAGATTTGCAAACATGGCTTCCAAAGTTTGCTCTAAATTATAAAAAGGTGCCTTTTCCAAAAAAAAAAAAAAAAAAAAAAAAAAACAATAAAACTCAATTCCATGCAAATACTGCTGGACAAGGGTATAAATCTGTTAGTCAGTGTTATGGCACTGTAATTATACCTATATTGGTCAAATTTCAGTTTTAGTTGAAGATATAATTCTGTTCGGCAGCTTTCTTTGGTTTATATCATCTTAATATTATATTTAGACCACTTCAAATTTATTTCTAGTTCTTTGGATTTTTAGTGATAAAAAAGCGGGAGAGAGCGAAATTTTTAATTAATTTTTTTGCAATGGCAAAATATTGGTGCGCAACCTCCAAAACTGATGCGAAAACAACAGTTGAAAGTTTTTCTTTTCTTTTTGTATTTTTGAAGGAGCGAGCGAGCACATTTTTTTACATTTCGGAATAACGATGAAAATTTGTAAAAAAAAATGAAATAAAATGGAGCGAGTGAAGTTTTAAAACAATTTTGAACCCATAATATGAGAGGCGAGCGAATCCGAAGAACTATTAATTAATTTAGAGTGGCCTTTGTTATTTGGTTTTCTAAACTTTCGGCTTTTGGTGTACTTCATGTCGTTAATTCAGAAAAATTAGGTGAGAGCAACAAAAAAGGTATCTTTACTAATCTCAGTTGTCAGCTTACATTAGAATTTTAATGTGACTTCAACACTAACGTCATAACATATAAAACTGTCAGTCTGTCCCCAGTGTATTTTTTTCACTCTGACCACATGCGCTGACAGACAAAACCCTTTTACATTGAGATGATAATTTTTTCTTAATATAATTTAAACTGGTCAGGTGAGGTCAATGTCTTCAATGTTAACAAACGAACATACACATGAAGTATATAGCATTAATTACGGAGCCGGTCCGTCATATGATATGAGTTTGAAAATGTTACATGAGTTACTGCGAGCCTGCTTTATTAACTGCAGAGTAC
>JAULBM010000001.1:1223550-1252093 GCA_032357055.1 Geukensia granosissima
TGGCACAACCCTACCTGAAAAGGAACCAAGTTACCCCCCCCCCCCCCGGGCTTCAAAGTCACGTGCATGCAAACACGGGCAAACCGAACTAGTTGTAAAATTTTAATACCATACGAAGAGACAAAAGGCAGGTCCCCATCAAGAAACGGGAAGGTAACTATAGGATTGTCCGTTTTACTAGTCTTAAAAAATTGAAATAGAACACCAACCAGACTTTTTCAATGACCAATTGATTAGATATGAAAACTTTTTCTGAATAAGCTTGTGTGGTAAAGTGGTGTAAGAAGAAAAATTATATGTAAATTGTGTAATAACAAATTTAAAGTCTGTCTAAGTTCCCTTTTAAATAAAGAGCATTAGTTAATAGAGTTGAGACGTTAGTGGTCGTGCATTTACTAGAAGCAGAAATAAACCTAGATTGGCTTGAAGTTTTATGAAGTTGAGGAAACCAGTATGTTGTAGGAACTTTCATATTGTCAAATGCAGCAACTGGGTGGTAACATTTAGATTTTCATTAACGACCTATTGTTCTGTCAAGTTTAAAGCTTGGCAAGTGTTGGAACTATGAATTTTACTGCGGGTGACCTCTATATAATATAGTCATTAGACAACTACGATATCACTGTCCAAATGTATTCCCACCTAATGAATATCTCCCCTGTGGCGCGACTATACATCGGCTTTGTCTATTGGTTATCGCGACGGGTATCAAAACGACAACCTGTTCCCTTTGTGAATAGGTTTGTTTAAAGGAACATTAAGATTCAGTGGATCATTTTTTTTTAAATTTATATGTAATGTCTCCAAAGAATGCAGTCTGATGTATGTTTCGGTTTATTATTAATTTTTATTATTATTATTTTTTTTTAATTCTTTATAATAATTATTATTATTTCTTTTGTTATAAGGCTTCGTTTTCCGGTCAGAATGTCGGTTGTTCTCGGTGCACGTGGTGGGACGGAAGGTCACTTCATTTCCGAACAAGTGACTTTAGGTGACAAATTCCCGATACAATTTACTACTAACGTTGAAATAGCGCTAGAAATTTTGAAATTATTTGATTGTACTGAGGATATAATTATCAGCCACGAAGACATCCTAAACTTATTTTGATAAATGGAGTTTTAGGAAACGTGTTACTGTATTTGTTTTCATTAACAATGTTGAATTTTTATATTTTCTTAAATTTTTTTCTTGCAATCTCCCAAGGTATTATATTTGGGAATGTGGCTGACAAAATACACATCCTATCCATTGGTATATGTTATATATTTTTCCTCTGGTTATAGAACTCCTTTAGATAAGTCATTTGAAACTTTTGATAAATTGGGTTCTTATTGGTATCAAAGATCAGCTTTATTACAACATATTCTGATGTATAAATAACAAAGTTTGTTTGATATGGAATTATGTTCGTCTTCTGGTATAATGTTTTACAGTTGTCAGAGGAACGAAAAAGCAAATTAAATCCAATTTATGACGATATGAAGTATAAATAATCAGTTTATGCTGCCTCCGTCAGATTTAATGTTTATTTCAATGGTAGAACACTGGGGTAGCTTTAAGCAAATTTCATTAATATGAAACCAGCCTTGTTTGTGATCTTAATAAATCAACGTTTGATCAGTTAGTACGTTATCATACCACTTAATGCTTAACTAATTTAAAACAAATATCGTGATTAATTATACCAAAATATATTTGTAATGGGCAATTTCAAAGAAAACCTGTCTATCAGTGTGCACTTCCTTCGTTTATTAATTTACTTGATAAAATATCAAATTAGCATGTGCAGCAATCACAACAAAACAAAAAACAAGTTACTTGCTAACTTTCTAAACGCATTTCGGACTTTTATTTACACATCAAGTTGTTTTAACTGCACGTGGTAATGTAGATAGTTATACTTTGTGTGATTTTTTAATATGGGTCAATTTTCTCAAGAAAAGTTTTTTTATTCAATTAAAAAGTGCATACCAACGAAAAGAAATAGTAAAACTAACATTTTTTCGTTTTATTAGTGTATAACTATATGAAAACGAATTTTTGTATACTCTCCCAGACCTGGTGGCTCAGACCTTTTCACGGAAACACAATGAATCGTGCAGATGAAATTAGTCAAAAAATATTTTTCGCGTGAACGAAGTTTTCACATATTTAGTCTTTATATGTTAAATTAGTCGAATCGGAATATTAGCCTTTGATCATATTAATTTAAATCTTTTTTATGTTATGACTTTCTGCGCACAATGACAATTGTATTTTATTTATAACTGCACCAATTCAAATCAAACCCCTCCTCCAGTTTTGTCATTGATCTTTTTGGATTGTGTATTAATACTTTTATTAATTTTAAATTTATTCTGCAGGAGATTAAATAAATTATTTTTCGCCGAATTTTTTTCTACCAAGTGATATAAGGCTGTAACTATTACTCGACAGATTATGATCAAATTTTGTCAGTCGGATCAGCTAAATCAATGAGATGACACTTTGCTCTAAGTAAATACATAAAGTAAAAGCGGTCATAAATATTTTTCTGTCATAATTCACGGCATTTAAGTTCGATAATTGTTAGATTACAACCCCAACAAAATAGATCTGTGATTTGCGACTGGTCATACATTTGGATAATAAAAAAAGAACACAGTCGCACCGACATCACCAAGCTTCGGGGTAGATTGTCCCCATAAGCAAACATTAAATTAACAAATAAGTAAGTAATAAAAACTAAGATTTATCACCTTGATAAAATACATAAAACGCCCTCTTGTCATTTTTTGAAATGGAAAATATGTGCAATATCATAAAATATCATTAAAAGATTTATATATTAAATAAGTAAACAAAATAAAAATATAGATAAAAACAATCGTACGAAATGTTTTTAAATAAAAAAAAACACCCGTTATTAATTTCTGTATAACAACATGGTCACCTCTGTAAAGACTGTGACAGCTGACTAAAAATGGTGGGTATGGGAAGAGTTAAGATTAGGGGAGAAGGAAAATATTGCCTCTATCATGTTTTCTTTCTGCATTACACAAAAACCTCATTTTGAACGCTCCAAACATAAATGACACAATAAGCCCAAAGTGATGGTTATTGTTTTCTTCGCTTACCAAGGGTTTCACTCAGCCCTATAAGTGAGGTGGTGTCTGAGCGAATAAAGATAACCGTATTTGACTGAAAAAATCACATAGAAGATTATTTTGTAACCAGATTTACATGGAAATAGAAGACTAACAAAATTACATGAAATATTGCGATTGACAAACAATTGTAGTTCCAGCTTTTGGTTAATCACCTGAAAGACTCGCAATTATTTTATCTTTTCTTCAGTTGATGTATTGTTCTTATGTCGTTGATCAGACTGTTCTGACGGTGTCTGTAGTCCTCTAATAGATCTAATGTTCTGGTAAAATTCTTCTGTTGACTACTGCAGCCTTCTCATTTGTTCTGATGTGATTTTGATCAGACTGTTCTGACGGTGTCTGTAGTTCTCTATTTGATCTAATATTCTTCTGGTAAAATTGTTCTGGTGACTGCTGCATGTAGCCTTCTCATTTGTTCTGATTTTATTCTGATCAGACTGTTCTGACGGTGTATGTAGTTCTCTGTTTGATCTAATGTCTTCTGGTAAAATTGTTCTGGTGACTGTGGCAGCCTTCTCATTTGTTCTGATGTTTTTCTGATCAGACTGTTCTGACGGTGTCTATAGTTCTCTGTTTGATCTAATGTTCTTCTGGTAAAATTGTTCTGTTTACTGCTGCAGCCTTCTCATTTGTTCTGATATTATTCTGATCAGATGTTTAGACGGTGTCTGTTGTCCTCTGTTTGATCTAATGTTCTTCTGGTAAAATTGTTCTGGTGACTGCTGCAGCCTTCTCATTTGTTCTGATGTTATTCTGATCAGATGTTCTGACGGTGTCTGTAGTCCTATATTTGATCTAATGTTCTTCTGGTTAAATTGTCCCGGTGACTGCTGCAGCCTTCTCATTTGTTCTAATGTTGTTCTGACGGTGTCCTATAATAGATCTAATGTTCTTCTGGTAAAATTATTCTGGTGACTGCTGCAGTCTTCTCGTTTGTTATGATGTTGTTCTGATCAGACTGTTCTGACGGTGTCTGTAGTATTTTAATTAAATTTTTTTTTGCTAAAATTGTCCCGGTAGCTGTTTAGGCCTTCAGATTTGTCTTGAAGTTGTTTGGTCAAACTGTTGCGTTGACAACAGCCCTCTATTTGATCTAATGTTTCTCTGGTAAAATTGTCCTGGCGACTGCTACAGCTTTCTCATTCGTTCTGATCAGACTGTTCTGACGGTGATTGTAGTCCTCTATTTGATCTTGTTTTCTTCTGGTAAAATTGTCCTGGTGACTGTTAAAGCCTTCTCATTTGTTCTGGTGTTGTTCTGGTCAGACTGTTGTGGAGGTGAATGTAGTCCTCTTGTTAATCTAATGTCCTTCTGGAAAATTGTCCTGGTGGCTGCTGATTTGTTCTGATGTTGTTCTGATCAGACTGTTCTTGATGTGACTGTAGTCCACTAATTGATCCTATGTTCTCCCGGAAAAAATTGTCCAGGTGGCTGCTGAAGCCATCTGATTTGTTCTGATGTTGTTTGGTCATGCAGATTGCTCTGCGTGGTGGTGACTGCATATAACCCTCTAATTGATATAATGTTCTTCGGGTAAAATTGTTCTGGTGGTTGCTGCAATCTTCTGATTATTCTAATGTTGTTTGTTCCGACGTTTCTGGCATTAAATGCGACTATCTAATGGTTCTGGTGTTCTTTTTGTAAGACTGTTCTGACGATGATGCTGATGTTTTGTTTTTGCAGCCGTCATATTTGTTTTCAAGTTGGTCATGTCGGAATTCTGATGGTTGCTGCAACAATCCGGCGATAGTAGGTGGTAGGGAATTCGCTATAGCTAATTGTTCGCTAGCTTCAGCCAAGTGATATGTCACACTGTGTCATTTCGTTGCTTCAGGTAGCAAAATAAAGTGTTTCAGTCACAGACACTTATCTCTTTTATTTGGAATTACTATCCACACTTACCAGTGGTTAAGTATGGATAGTAACCCTAAATAATTGAGACAAGTACCAGTGGTTTCAGTGACTTATTGATATGTGGATGGTCCTAGATGTGGAATTGGTGTTAATGTATCCGTCGATGGTCATTGGAATGGTAAGGTATACATAGGCGACACCGTCTAATGTATTTGGTATATCCAAATGTTAAACAAAGGGGTTTCGAATACGCGTCGAAATAGATTGACACGCTGACACGTCAAAACTCATGTGTGACGTTAGCCGATCAGCAGTTTTAAGGATGCGTGCGGGAATCTGACTTCGTGTCATCTAATTTTTCTAATTTCGGGATACGCTAGAAATGCGGAATTTAGAAATGCGTTTCCCAGTTGAGTGGCCAACATGGTTTTCAAATGCAAACCGCTATGTATGCAGACTTGCATGTATCTTGTGATGTTTCATACGAAATGTCATATAAGTGTAAATTCATAATAGCAAATTCACACAAGTTGAAATATCCAAACATACTGGTAAGTCATTGAGCGATAATTTCCAATTTGATAGCAGTTTCAGCAAAAACTGTTACTCATTAACAAAAACGTTATAAGTGGTGTAAAACAGAATGTTAACAGAATTACTTGTACATGCATTAAATATCGTATTTTTAATGGCGAAAACGAATAACGTGTAATCACAGCCCTAATGATACCATGTACTTATCGGGTATGTGTTGAAGTTTCGGGTGTGTGATATTGAGATGATAAAGTTCTTGAAGGAACGCAACTTAATATCAGCGTAGCATTTTCTGGTTTATTGTCTTTCTCTTTTTTTTTGTTTTTTAATTGTAATAAATACTTTATACAATTATGTATAGCTACATTACCAGGAGATATGATTTTCATTTTTGTGTTAAACTTTCATAAATCTGATATAAAAATTTATTAATTTTGATAGACGTTATGAATAGGAACAGTCTTGACCTTGTATTTTTATAGAAATTCCAATATTTATAAAAAGTGATATGATAAATGTTTACAAATTACATAAAAATCTGTCAACATATCTAATATTTGACATGTGACATTTGGTGTTTTCTTGTCATTATTAGTTATTTATAAAAACAGTATATACATTGTTTTGTCATAATTTCAAACATATTATTTTAAAGTTTACGTTTCAGGTCATTAATTTTCTATGTCTTCTTTTTATCATTGTTTGTTTTACCCCGTTCTTAGTTTTGTTTACACTTTAAAAACATTTCTTAAATTCCACACTTATAAACAATTGATATTTTAAATGTATAGATATAATTTGAAAAATGGTATCTTTAATTGAAAAAATATATAAATTAAATTTCAGACAGAGAAAAAAATAGAGTAAATCTGTTGGAATATTTTCATTCATTAATTCTATACCGAAAAAAGTAAAAACTTCATAAGGTTCTTTTTGTGTCACGGGATTGCACATTAGCCAATCAGAATCGTTCAATCAGCCCTCTCATTCATTGAACTACCGTAAGCAATATCCAATGAAGTTGTCAATGGGCCGATAAAAAGTAAATGAATAATACAAGGTTTTTCAACAAGTATCTTGTGGGGTTCATCACTTGTCAGTTCGATCTTCATCCAAATGAATTTAAATTGCACTCACCTGGATTTTTCTCCAGCGGACAACTTTTACAATACTTAAAAAATGGATTTTAGTATTTTGTGTAGTTATCGGATTAAACTTTTTCTAATATTGTGGATATTAACGTCGCCCTATACTTACGGAAACTGGATGTAAGTTATTATTTATTGCTTAGATGTGACATTTTTATGATAAGTCATCTACATAAATTCTGATTAAATGCAATAAATATTGCATAACTTGTGCACAAGTTTTAAAACTAAATAAAATTATCATTTTATATATATAAATACTTTTTTCGTACTTGTATGTGAATTTAATTTTTTTTTTTTCATTTTTTTACATAATGTATCTGCTATCATCTAATTATAAATGCAAGATTTTATTGTGATTGGTTTTTGCAGAACAAGAAAATAACTGGTTAAAATATTTGGTTTTTCAGTTTATATTGGACAGTGTAATTTACACATGTTTTAACAATATAGATTATCAATGAAACTTTCTAAAGATTGAACAGCTGTAGAGAATTTCTGTGTAAATTCACATATTTATTCTCCAAGTAACATAAGAGTTCTATTCATTTTGAGCAAATAAACAAAATTTATATTCTCTATTATATGATGGTGTACTGGGTTACTTTAATTAATGTGTTTTATTTGATGAATTATGATAAATTTGCAAAACAATTCTATAAAATCTATTTAAAATATTCGACTATTTCAAAATATTCCCATTTATCACACCAGGTGTGCTGTATTAAAAACGTAGAACATCAAAGATATTACCGGTATGATAATTTGTTTGTTACCTGTTTGTCAGGTAGATAGTAATGTCCTCCTCATTGTTTTACCTGTCTCTTGGATTACAACAAATTTGAATCAATTTTATTACAACAAAAAATCAAAGAAATCCAATTATGCTATTATGAATTATTGATCCCCAAAGCAAAGTAAAAAACTTGTTATACAACTCTCATTTTTTGTCTGCAAATTTGTCAATTAATCAACACACAAAATTGTTAGCCCTATTGAAAAATACAGCTTATAGTTACTAACGTCTCTCAGGAGTTCACATAACGCAAATACCTTCTCCTGGCACTTAGCTGTTCGAAAACTTATAAAATACTACCCGCGATTCACATGTATAGCTATGTAATAATATTATCATACTACCCCCGTCTCTTATGCTTAACTATGTAACAATATTATCACGGACCTTTTGTGAACCATTAAATTTATGAGTATAAAATGATTCAGTTCGATTGTAAATGAACTGTGAGTAATTAATCAACAGATATCTTTGTAATTGTAGACAGAAAATGTAACACAAGAGGTGTAATATGCCCATAAATAATAAATCTATCAGAATCAGATTAGCATAAAACGTATTAAATATTAAGAATTTCGCACTTTTGATAATTTCGATATATCGAGAAGTGTTATAAGGCGGACGGTCGCGCATAAATTCCAAAATTCCTACTGAATGACGCAAGCCTTTTAAAGCAGCCAAATATTTAATTGTGGAATTTATAAGAGCACCATTTTCATAGACAAAGAATTAATTGATAACTCTTAGCAATGTTTTAGAAGCTGTAAATTGATCCACTGATGTTGATAATGAATACATGGACTTAAAACATATCAAACATCTTCAAAAATAAACAAATGTTGCATAAAGTGTACGTTTTTGATTAAAGAAAACATTTTACACTTACGAAGAAATCATCCTTGAACTTTTTATTTATACATAAGATCTTTTAAATGATGCATTTTTTATAACAAAAACGTAAATTTAAGCACATGTGAAAAGACCATTAGACATGCTTGAGCATACTATTTTAGATGAAAGATTTCGTTTTACTAATGATGGCGTTCTCTGTACTTTTTGTATTTATCTCACCATTTCCTCACGTGTCAAACTATTAAAATTTCATATCAACAGTCAGGGTTTTTCTTAAATCATATATATAGTGAGCCCTTAAAGTACAAAGCGCAACATTAAAGAAACAGCAAATGTTCATGCGTGGACATTTTTTCTAAGAGTATGACTTTGCATTCCATGTTTATATTGGTCTTGTATATTTTTGAAGTCGGCGGAATGCCGAAGTTATATCCCTTTTGTCCATTTTCCTTGTGAAAAATTCCCCCCGACTTGTATGGGGGTATAGTTCGGGTATTTTAGAGATTTGTAAGTGGGAAGTAAAATTATGTTTTAGTGAAATAATTAAAATAAAGTAAAACAATGCGGTTTCATTAATAAGTCGAAGACTAGGGTAAAATCTTTGTTAATTCCATTTAAAAGTGTTTCGTTGTGTAAGTTCCAGATTACAGAAATGAACTTGAAAAGAAGCATAAGCAAATATGTTTACTGAAATAAACTGTTTCGAATTTATTCAAATTATCAAAGTCAAATTTAAATGTAGTTTTCATAATTAATTTTGAGGTGCCAAACTGGTAGTTCGTAATAGGACTTCGCTGTTCCAACATACCGAAAACAAGCAAACATCCAATAAAAATTTTTTTACAGAACTATTTCCGACAGCAAAAAAAAAAAAAAAAAATAGGATGCACAATCCGGTCCAAAACTATCAAGCTTATAAATAAAATACAAATGTCATAAATGTTTAGTAAATTTTGGCTTCCCAAAGCTGAACTTTCAAGTTGAATTACAGAAATAAATAACACTATATATAGAACTGAGCTATCTATATTCCATGTGTTAACACATTATTCTGGGTATTAATTCCAGTGATGTATGATTTTAACACAGTATTTTGACAATGTGCTATAATCTTACAAAAAAATTTACTCGGGTGAAAAAACTCTTCTCAAATTCTCTTCTAAGGCAAAATTTGTATTTAACATTTTAATGCTTTAAATTATGTAAATAACAATATCACACATTTAACCATTCCGGATGCATTCCATTTGATTTGTAAGTCAGTAAAAATCCTTAAACATTAATTTTTTACTAGTATGTCTGACGAAATACTTAAACTTTAGTTTTTTACTTGAATGTCTGACGAAATACTTAAACTTTATTTTACTTGTATGTCTGACGAAAATCCCTAAAGCTGTTTTCTGAAAGGACTAGGTGTGATAAGGCCTCAATTAGGCTTTTGTTAGGTAATCTATATATATATATATATTACTCCCACTTTCTAAATACTTGATGTATCTAAATCTGTGTTTGTCCTTAAAATGTAACGATTCTTAACAAATAACGTCTGAATTTTGCATTTCGTCATGACATTCAAGATAAAACTTGCATTTTAAGACAGTACTTGGACTCGGAAACTTAGACCTGTGACCAATCTTTATTTTAATTTTTTTTTTTGTAAATTGACATTACACAAAGAATATAAGAATATATAATTGTGTCTGGTCTCGAATGTGCTCTATGTTTTCTGAAGTAAAAAAAAAAACAAAAACTAATAATAATTAACAATAAATAATCCATGATTTTCCTTCATTCAACCAAATATCGTTTAAGGGGTGGAGTGCAACAGTTATACAGATTTTTATGACTTGAAATATTAATTTTAAAAGAGTACTATCTATTTTAAGATCTTATTGGAATTTTACAGTATTTGAAAAATTATGAAATTTTGGGACCAAAAATGAATCTTATAGAACTGTCTTTTAAGCTGCCTGAATACTAGTATATATACCAAGTTATACGTTAAACATGGGTGATACGACTCCACATGTTTTGAACAAAAGTCACACTTACAGTGAAACACAAAACTAAAAATCAATACATTCTTACATGTGCAAAGTTCATTGACTTAATATTTACCAGAAAGAGCAGTTTTTATACAGAACAATTCACTAATACAATAATTACTAGTAAATATTGTGATTCCGAAATACACCTCTTATTATAGACATCACCATATATAAATAAGAATTCGACATAATGGAGGTGTAAACCTATAAGTAGCCACTATAAATGTTAGCCGAAATAGTAACATGTGTAAAACTGTTATATTTTTCTTTGGAAAAACCAAAAGGACAATATTTCATCAACGCGGACTTCAACATATATAACTATGTTGTCCTCCGGACGCTTTTTCATGGCGGTCACTATTTGATCCTAAATAAACACTAACAACAGGGGTTCTGCATTTTACAACAGCAAATTGAATATATACTAGAGACCGATACTGGTGCAAGTAATTACCCAACACACACATTTAAACAAAGATTTGACACACTAGAGAACTTCACTTCGGCAAGTAGTAAAAGCACAACATTAATTAAATTCTTCAAAATCAGTAGTAATATACTTAAGGCAAATATTCTTTAATGACTGTATGCATCGGCATCAGGAAACGATTTTCCAGTGGCTTATCCAGATTTTAGTAAAAGAATGACTAAACTCTAATCCACACACTTGTAAAACTTTAAAAATTTACCTCAAATGTGGGAGGCCCTTGCCCCTAACCCATGGACTCGCCCCTGTCTTCTGACCACCTTAGAATAAGCATTATTGTGCACGATATATATGTTATGCTTATATCTCTCACTAACTATATATATGTTATGCTTATTTCTCTCACTAATGTGTATCCTGTTCCTTGTAGGTATCTTGGAATGTCATCTATAGCTGTAGACACTATATATGTTATGATAATATCTCTCACTAATGTGTATCCTGTTCCTTTTAGGTATCGTGGAATGTCATCTTTAGCTGTAGACACTATATACATGTATGTTATGCTTATTTCTCTCACTAATGTGTATCCTGTTAGTTGTAGGTATCTTGGAATCTCATTTATAGCTGTAGACACTATATACATGTATGCCATGTTTATTTCTCTCACTAATGTGTATCCTCTTCCTTGTAGGTATCTTGGAATGTCATCTATAGCTGTAGAGACTCAAACAGAAAAATGTAACACTGTTCCAGGACTGGTTTTAGAACAATTAGATTTATGTCAGAAAAATCCCGAATCTCTGCTCTGTGTGAGTGAAGGAGCAAGACGAGCCATTCAGGAATGTCAATACCAGTTCAAATTTGAACGGTGGAATTGTACCACTAGCCAAAACTATAGTGTATTCGGACCTATCATGACTAAAGGTATGTTTATATATAGCCTGGCAAATTGCCAAGTGTTTGAATGGTCATCTTGTTTTTTTTTTTTTTATGAGGTACATCTGTACTGATTACTCCGGCTGTCTGATCAAACGAAGTTATGCCCACTCCTGCGAAGCAACTATGTTAAATAACATCAATGAAGCACTGTATAGAAATGTCATTGTGTCGGTGTGACATAAACGGTGTCACCGCTTATATATATATACCCCCAAAATAACAAAATGACATGCATATCATCAGTCCAAATACAAACATCTATCTATAATAAAAACTCCATAGCGTTAAACCAGTAGGAGGAAGTATCCGTACATGGGCGGACGGACAAGAAAGTACTCATATATAGGACGGACGGACGGACGGACAAGGAAGTATCCGTACATGGGACAGACGGACGGACGGACAAGGAAGTATTCTTACATGGGTCTTCAATTTGGCACAATGCAATTATTGGAAGCTTTACAAATATTAGAATTTTCTGTAATATTTTGACGAAATTTTAGCTGGTCCTCCTTTCCGTTCCTATTTTCTAAAATATTACGCATTTAATTTTATTGAGAAAGGGATAGTTAGGAACTAACAACTACCATTAGGTGCAAACGGAAGCTTTTTTTCATAATTTTAAATAATGGAAGATATTTTTCACTTAGAAGATATCAGTATTGTCTGTGCGGACAACAGGTCACCTAAGTCTATACATAAGTACATTTCGTGACGCAGCGAAGACAAATTTTTGTTTGGCGTGGAAGAATTTTGAGAAAACGACGAAATGTTAATCTGAACTAAAAGTGACTAATGCATTTAAACATCACATTGGACAAACAGACAGATTTAATCGCTGTTCTGTGCGTCTTGTTTTATATACTAACGTATCAAAATGCGCTATATCTTTCCAAGCTGTAATCATATCATTCAAATATTTAAACCTTTCTTATAGTTTTCACCTAAATCTTGGTACACCTTCACTATTCCCTTTGATGTCCACAAATACACAATTTATCAGTAAGAAAAAACGAAAACAGCTTGACTAATTTGTTAGTTTCGTAGATTAGAAAGTCCAAACATCAGCTCAGAGTATTTAGGTCACAGGGTTGTGTCTTTCCCTTTCAAATACTATCTGGTGATACCCAGGTCTAACTTGTGTCATTTAAAACTTCAATTGTCTTCTTTTTTTCGACTTCGCAAAGTTGAAATTTGTTTGCATATAACGTTGTCATTTATACCAAAGGTTTGCGACCAATTTGGAACCGTTACTGTTACAATTAAAATAGTTTAATAAGACAATTCTTGCATGTGGTGTTTTATTTTTATTGGATTTTTTCTTTGGCTTAATATGTCTTATTCTTGTGGTATCTAGTGGTGTATTTTCAACTGTTTTTCTCTACGTCCTCAGCAGCCTATTTTCTAGTTGTTTAGTCATACGATAGGATGTTTTTCTTTCAGTTTTCACTGATTTTGATGTTTTTCGTGGCATTTCTTGTGGCATGAACAATATGTTGTTCCATTCTTCTGTCAGTAACCGTTTTGAGATATCGAAAGTAGATATCTGACCATGCAGGAAATCAGTTTTTATATAAATACGTATGCATATACATAAGACAAAAGACTCGGATTGGTGGACACGGTCTTTGGTTAAAAAAAATGTCAAAATCCAAAATGTTACATTGTGTTGTTTATTCTTGATCGTCTGCTAACGGATGTTTTTTTTTCTTACAGTTTCTCGATGTCGTTAAGATTTGCATATTTTCATCTTTGTAGTTTTAAAAATAACACAAGATCAAATTGGTAGATTTTCCTTTCATATTGCTCCTACTTTGTGCCTACAGTTTCCAAAAAAGGCACAAAAGGCTACCCATCCTTCCATTTTCCAGTGGCCGTCAAAAGCCGTTGCCCTGTTTTGTCCCTAATTCCACCCCCTGTTTCGGCAATATACTTGATAATTGTTGAACTTGATTTCGTCCTGAATATGCATGAAATATTTGCCAATGGACCAACAATCAACCTCTACAGTGTCCAGTACTTTATTGTGTCTAATTTTGCTGTTTTCAACTTTCCTACCTCATATCATGATTGGTTACTTCTGACCGAGTCGCTCAGAACAAGTTTTCTTTAACGTCATATATTTTCCATTTAGAGTACCATAACTGTCGTTAGCATCTAAATTACATGATTATGAATTATACTGTTTGCAATTATACACTTTGAGAGAAAGAAAATGTATAAATAAAGTATAGTGACTATAAACATCTGTTTTCAGGTAGAAAATGAGTCATTAATTAGAATTCGGGACATGTACATTCTCCATTCTCTCCTACATTATTGTTATTTAATTTAAATTTGGTATGCAGATAGTAAAATTTTCTTTTGCACGGAGACATTAACGTCCTTTTGTTTTAAATGTGTAAACTGAGTGCAATATTTTCTTTGGTTGTCCAGTTATATTTTAAGACGTCTTTTAGGGAAAGTTACAAATGCAAAATGTCGAGAATCACCTTAACATGAAAATGTGGTAATGGTCACTGGGATATCTTATTAATACCATATGTCCTTTGCTACTATTGAAACTAACGGCCAAACATGGGACAGCGTATACTTATGACCAATGTTCAGACTTCTTATTTTCTTAGGAATTAAAAAAAAATCGGTCACAGGTATGCGTCTGACCCCTGTGATACAGCGAATTCTTTAAAAATTGCTAGTCCATTTATTAACTAGCTTTAGTCTGGTACTCGTAAATTCGGTCAATTTGTGTGGAACTATCTTAAGAATTACCTTATTGTTGTAACATGCAGTCTGATTATTTCTTGCATAAAAGTGTCTGACTCCAATGGATATATGTAAAGTTTAACAGCAAGGGTATCGTTATTACAGGCTGCTTAAAATGTTCACTAAACCTTAGTATGCTTGCAATCTCAAAGCTTTAATTAGACAAGGAATATTTCATCAACATTTAATGCCATTTAAAAGATTTATAATTCTTAAAGTAATCTGCTGAATCCTACTGTTCAATTAAAAAAAATATTTATAAACGATATAAATAGGACATTGCTGCCAAAACTGGCTTTTATTCGCATTAGTTTTTTTTCTCATTGCGATTCGTCATCAATATTATTTTGACAATGCATACCATCTGGTTTGGTCGTCACGTTTTTTACGATAAAGCAGGAAATCTTTTAAAAAGTTCATTGTTCGATATCGATTTGATAATAGGCTTGACGACTATGCCTACTGAGCTTGCTTTCAGTAAACTGCAAGCATTTGATAGGAAGTACCTATCGTGCTTTACTTTTCTGAGTAAATTTCCGTTATAATTTACAGTGAGTCTTTAGTGTGTTTTGTTTTTTCCTTTGACCATGAAATAAGTTGAGAATCCAACAAAACTATATGTAACCCCGTCGCAAGTTGCATGCGCCTGTCCCAAGTCAGGATTCCTGGAAATTGGATTGTCTTTGTGCCGTTCTTATTATTTGACGTCCTTTGTTATATTTATCAACATTTTGAATTTTGTATGTCATTTTACTTTTACGCCGCTTAGTTTTCTGCATGGTCAGGACGCTTTAGAGGTCGTCACAAGGAGTGGGTTTCAACCTTTGTTAAACCTTAGTTGTGGTGACCTCTAGATGTTTGTTGTTTATATCATTTTTGTAAGATGTGGCGCGTTATCCCTAACATTTACGCCATATTTTTTACTTTTCATATTTGTAATTTTTACAGCATTGCAATCATGTTTGATCATAACGATTTTCGATTCTCTACAGACGTATGATTTACTTTACCTTCTGTGTTTATATTGCATCTTGCTTTCAGTTAACTGTGAGCATTTACCGGAGAGTATTATCTTTTACATTTTAATATTATCATTAATCAGGTATTTTTCTGAGTATGTTTCTGACACTATTTCACATAGTGTCTTTAAAAATTTTAATTACGATGAAAGGGGACTGCTATAAAAAGTGCTAGCTCTGTATAGCAGGAAGTTTTTCCTCGTTTAGTACTGGCTCTGTAAAGCAAGGGAATTTTCAGCATTCAGTACTTTTCATATTGTTTAGTAAATAGACATAACCATGGCGATTAGTAGAAAAATATGTTTTAGAAGTATTCTTTTATGAGACCGGGTTAATTAACTATGACCTTCGCTGTAATTATCATAGAGTAATTAGAGAAAAACACTTTATTTTTCACTCTTTGTTTCTGGAAAAGCCATCATATGGTATAAAAGCATGCTATTAAAACAAGCCAAGCGCTCAAATTCATTTTACAGTAAGCTATAACATGCAAATTAAAAGTCATATTATTATGCACAATTTTGTGCTGTACTCAATACTTGTTTTGCTGATAGATCAAAGTCGACGTAAATTAAAGATTAAATCTGTGATTACCAATCATATAGGATCTTAAATCATGTTTTACTACATAAATGCTTTCGTTATTTAATAATCTTAGTCATTTAGCAAAGTTTATGAGTAAATCGAAAAACCACAAGTTTTATTATTTTCTCGAGTTTTATTCTGCACTTATTGTTACCACCCCATGTAATTTTCTCTAGGTTACATCCCTAGGGTAACAGCCAGCTACTGGGGTAGTCAAAATTACCCAATTACACCACCACACATGGGATCAGCTTCTCCAACATTAAAAGAAACATCCATAAAATGGTCAACAATATCAGTTGGATTAGTCAGATACTTGGAATATTGTAGGCTTGTAAAGTACACTGACTGGTGTATTTTTCAGATTCCAAACTATTTAATTTTGATAGAAATAATTTTGACTGTGATTAATGCACATTCTAGCTATCAAAGTAGAGATAATATAGAGTAATAAAAGTTTATTTATTGATCAATGTAGTGATTATCTTACTGTAACCCCAATAAGATTGCCTCGTCAATTACACTTGTCTATTGTACCAACTAGACTGATCTGAGGACTTTATCTGTGACTGGTCTGATGAAGTACTTATACAACTACTTAGTCAATATTGATTTTACTGATATACCAAGTAATAGTGATAACACTGTGGAACTTAGAGATAGAGTGTACAACAACACTAGGCAGGGTCTCAACATAAACTTTATAGTCACCCCAACTGTTATATCTATTACAAAAGGACATTCAAACTGAAATTCTTTAACTAGTGAATCCCTCGTTTTCTATAATTATGGATATGCTTTAGTGACTTAAGTGACTTATTGGTTTGGGGACCAAATGTAAAAGTGTTTTATTGAGTATTTCCCCATTAACTTTTTACGTTATCTTCCTCCCAAAATTTCAAGATTTTAAGTTTTACCCGGGTAGTCCGGTTTGGCTCTTACATATCACAACATCATATCACTCTGAATTATCCAGCAAGTGCATCTTGAAATTAGTATTATCCTTTTAAAAAGTCCGTATACTTCCGTGCCCCACGTCAAGCTTACATATATTCCGTTTAGAATGCTTTTAGTTAGGATTGTGAAAAAGTTACATGCATTTTGTATTTTTGATTTTATGATTTTTTGACATTTTTATTGATATTTATATTATTATGGCTTTTATTTAATAGCATAGTTAAGGTATACTTAAACACGAGGAAATTGTTTATGTACAGATATAGGTTTGCATTTAAGTGAGATAAATTTATTCAAAATATTTTTTTATTCGGGATTTATTCGATCTATGTTGAAGTACATACACGAAAAGTAATATGAATTAGTGATTTTTATAGAAAAAAGACTGAATATGCCTTCTTGATGAGAGAGCTCGATCCCGGGGGGTGATATATCCTTACAACTAATGTACACTTAATTCAGTGCATACCCATTAAATGGGGAAATGAAATTGATTTTACAAAATGATAAACTCATTCAGCGAAAGTGTTTAACATTAAATATTCAATAATAAAGAGAAATTTAAAATTACACTGAATGAAGGGGAAGTTTCTTGGTAAAAAACAAACATTATCACTGTGAGAACGGAACTTGCTTTATTATATTGTTTCGTCCTTTGAAGTTCATGTATACTGCTGTATTTGTGTATTGGCCATATTTGTAGAAATAAGATCAAAAGATCTGTCATGTATTTAATTTATTCCAAATCATTCTCGGTCTGTGTACATTATTGTATCAAATTGTGTTGACCTTTCCCTCTTTAAACACACTTTATTCAACAAGAACCAGATAATATACTTGTTTGTAACTTTTCTTCATAAGAATATATGTAAATGTAAATTTAAGATACTTAATAGTATTTTGTTGGTGGTTATACAAATTTTCCAACTTTCAAGAATTAGAATTAAATCTTGAAATTAGGGATCTACAATATGAATTATCGTCTAAAATACCGTGATAAAATATTCGTTTCGTAAATTATATTGCAGTTTTTTATTACAGTAGAATTCTTCTGTGTGGTTTCTATTTCTAATATAAATTCATAATTTTGTAGTTTATATGATTATAGAAAATGAAAAATTCTTAGTCAACCGTATCTTTAGAATATTGAGCTAGCGAAAGGATTAGAAAGAATATTTCTACCTTTAACATGAAAATACCCCTTTTTTGCTTATTTTAATACAATTTCACAAAAAGATTAACTCGAAGATTACTCTAAACCAAAAGAACTTTTCTGAATACAATATCCACATTTCACCTTTCATTTTTATGCAAGTTTTGATGCGAAATCCATATTTTCATAAATAATTTCGATTGTAAAAATAGATCCAAATTTCTTTGAACTACTGATTTTTATACGTTTGTAAATGTTATTATACTTACAAACATCCTGGTGATAAATATTTTAAAATGTAAAAGTTTAGAGTAAAATAATAATACAAAGGCTGTGAATTGGGTTTTTCGGTCCACTTCAATCTTTCAAAGTCTATGGTTTTATCCCCAAAGTTTTCTCGGGTTTAAGGTCAACTATAATGACATTGTAGGGATCAAAGGGAACCGAACAAACCTAGACTTGGGAAGATGCATTGAATAATGCCATATTCTTAACAGAGGTACCGCCCGAGACCTCTGGAACCAGGGTGAATGTTTCACAATTCACAAAACGTCTTGAAACGTTCACTGGTTCCTTTTAAAGCGGCACATAAGCAACTTTTCAAGATCAAAAACTGCACTTGGATTTTCATGGATTATTCATGATTTAATTTCTTATATGAACTTGTTTATGTGATGACAAAACACCGGTCTAGTTCCACAAAAATGTATCCCTTAACAATATATTTTTTAAATGATCACGTATAATTTATATTAATAAATACAAAATTATTTCTTTGTCTTGTTTCTTAACGATAGAAGATCTTATGACATTGTTATATTTTACTTCAATAATTTGTTACCTAGCTTATTAACTTGCACCGGTCACTTTTCTATTGTAAATAAGTTGATTAATACCATGGAGTCAAGTCAATCTGTTTCCTCAATAGACAAAAACCATAAAAATGACAAAAACGAATAAAGATGTGGAGTGTGACGAGCAGGGCGATAAATTGATAGATTTATTCCATCACCTTTTTGTGTCATACTCGGATTATACCGTCTTTATTAGTTTTTTAATCCTGTTATATTCCATGAGACAGTATATATATGTTATGGAAGAATTTCAATTCATATTTCATTTCATTGCCTTATCTGAGGAGGAAAATCAGCATCGAATCAAGCATGGACTTACTGACGTTTATTAAATTTTTCAAAATGTACCTGAAAACAAGCATGAAGAATGTTTGGGAAAGCTTTTCATTATGAATAAATTAATCCGTTATTACGGTAGTATTGCATCGATATATTTGTCATTCACTGCTTAACCCTACCACACACAGACTAACATTACCATATTCTCCTCAATGAACAATCGACATCACTAAAAGGTTGACCAAACCGTCTTCTCCTCAATGTGTATAATGAAAAATCGGCATAACTGTCACACACAGTTGACATTACCATAATTCTCAATAGACTTTCGACATGTTTCCACACAAAGAATTTTCTATAATGAACCTTCTCTTAGACAACATATTCTCCTCAATGAACTATCGACATGACCCCTGCCTGCCACACACACTCAAACTTACGCACACACAGGTTAATCCTCCAATGTTACTGTAAAAAACCCTCGGCTTATTTTCTCTGCGAAAAACAATGGGATTTACAGTACCGTATTATTTTCAATTCACCATTGGCGTGTAACGTTAGAAACACTGACCTTTTGAAGAAGTCTGAGGACCAAATATTCATAAAATGTAACAAATGTGTACCCTCCCATGTCGGGCTTTCGGTGTCTTATTCGACTTGGGATTGTTAAAATCAATTTTCATAATACATACATACTCAGTTTGTACTCATCAACTGTTTGTCATCGGTACAAGAGTATTATAAAGTGGCAATATTTGCGGGATCAAGAAATGAAAAGATTTGGAGACTTATAATTTTTGCAGAAAGGTATTGAAATTTTGGCAAAAATTCAAACATCCTATCAATACTTTATAGCAATTTAGCATAGACACCGCCGTAGATAGTATTTAAAACCGAGGGAACATTAGATTTCCATATCTGGTGGCAATATTTTATATTTGGTAGCAACAATGTCATATTGACTACATATATATAATTCACATATCTACTCGGCTTGTTAATGGTTAATTCCATATGTTTTTCCCTTTCAGGTACCCGAGAAACGGCTTTCATTTATTCTATTTTAAGTGCCGGCGTCACTGATTCTGTCACTAGGGCGTGTAGTGCCGGTAACCTGACGGATTGTACGTGTGATCCAACAAATGATGGCAAGAATTCTGTGGAGGGATGGGTGTGGGGCGGATGTAGTGACAATGTAGACTATGGACTAAGATTCAGTCGTAAATTTGTGGACGCACCGGAAGTACTGAAACACCAGGATACTCAAAGTATTCGGAATAAAATGAACCTTCATAACAACGAAGTAGGACGTAGGGTAAGAGATATTTCTTGGTAATGTGATATGATGAGAGGACGGGGTTAGAGGTATTTTTTCTTGGCGATCGATGTAGGAGAAAAAGAAAAAAATAAATCAAAGATCCGAAGAAGATGTCATAATTATTTGGACTATGAGCAATGCAGATCCACCAAGAAACCGGGGGTGAACACAGGTGGTCCGGAAGGGTACGCAGTTCCAGTCCTGTAAACACATCCGACGTAAAGTCCATTTTCCAATCCTATTTTAGTCATTTTAGGTTAAAGGGGAAGGCTTAAAGGGATTAAAAAGCGGACAGTCTGTATTTGGGTTGCACAACAGCTTGAAAGGAAAGATCCGTCTCCATCTCTGAAACGGATATTCTATACCGGCCGACAAGGTTGTGGTGTCAACCATAAAATATCTGGATTGGTGACTTCAATAGATGAAAAATACTTGTCTCTTAACACCACTGTAAAGAAATAACTTTTTCAGTTTATATTTTTAAAAGTACACGTTTTCATGATATGGCTTCTGCCTACGAAAAGCGTGCGAAAAAGCGACTGGTTCCGGTGCAATGTACATTAGTAGAGGAACCGAATCGAACTTTATCCAGATTTAATGTATTGACCGAATACTTAGTTGAATTTTACTCAGTCTTGTTTCCAAACCTCTCAGGCAACGTCCGCAACATTTCAAATTTTTCTAGGCGGCCGAATTTTTAAAACATTTTGGTATTATTTTATTCATATTTTCAAGATTTTGGAATGACGGTTTTTACACCCCTTCTCTATTTTTTCGTAGTAAACTTTAAATACATGTATCAGCTACATTGGCAAATATCAATCGATATGTTACACAGCACCTCAATGTTTTTTAAATAAATGCATAGAAATCTATACTTAAATTGTATATTTAAAAGACAATCAAGGCAGAGATGTTTAAGAATGAATTTGCAAAAAAGGAGCTTGTGTATCAACATTCATCATACAAATAACAGAAATATGACCAGATGACTTCTTTACGACAATTTTGAATTAAACAAACACTTTTCTTCAATTTCAACATAAGTTTTACTATGTATTACGCCGGTATGTTTAAACTCCTAAATTAGACGTCTTTTTTCGGGTTTGGGCACTCTAGTATAAATTGTAAGCTTTTAATGGTATGGAACGGACATTCGTTGAACAAATTCAAGCTTTGGACCCGGTTGTAAGAAATTCTACCTCTTGTTTTCTGGGTTTGTTTCTGATGGATGACAACAAATCCGTTCCTATACTGGCTGTAACTAACACCGGTTGCAAATATAGACCTGCTTTTGTCTACTGAGTAACACGACGGGAGCAACTAGTTGAGCAGGAGTTGCTAACCCTTCCGAAGCACCTGAACACACCCGGGTTCTGTAGGGTTCGTGTTGCTTTTGCTTAAGTTTTCAGTGTAGTGATTGTGTCTACTATGTTTGTCTTTCGTTTAATTCTTTTCTTGTCTGTCTTCTGATTTAACTATTTCTGTCTGCCTCTTTAGTATTTTAGAATTCTGCTTTTCTATGTCCAACTATAAGCTAATTTCTTTATTTATAAAGTTAAGAGGGTGAAGCTTATATTTTTAGAAAGAGTGCATGGAAGTGGAATGTTGTCCTGATACTCATTGTGATTAGGATAAGTGAAGAGTTGAATATAAAACAACGATGCGCTCCTGGTATTTCATTATTATTTACAGAAAAATCGGCTTTCCTATTTGGCTATCATCAATTTTACGAAATAAATATTCAAATGCATTTTGTTTGTTGTATTTATACATTTGCTCGATACGAAGAAGGTAAATACGTTTAGCCTTAGAGCAAAAATGATGTCAAGAGTGTTATCCAAGATTCCACACTGAGAACATTACAGTACGCATTAAACAGTAACGTTTCTCTTTACTAAATTGCAGTGATTAAAACAAAAAACTTAACTGAAGGTAACATTAAACTTCTACGTGTGCTATCATAGGTATCCGATACCGGAGGAAGTTATGTGACATACCACCAACGCTCAACATTCAATTTGTTGATCTTTATCGTTATTGTTTACTGTTTAACTGATTTTTGTTCGATTTGACAAAAGATTTGGTATAAGTACCCGTAAACAGGGTGTTAAGTGTTCCGGGTATCGTTTAATCGCATTAATGAGCCTTAAATATGTCTATTTTACCGCCCCTCAGAACTCTGCACTGATGATCAAAGAGAAGGTTTCACAATGGCGATATTTCAAACAATAGTTATTGCCCCTTTTATTTTCCGTTCTACTCAAATATTCAAGAGCTATTTTATATAACCCGATAAATAACTGTTTCCTTCTATTCAGATGTTTAACATTTTTGTTACAAAAATGTGACCCAAAACTTTTTTTACCTAAAACAAACTTTGGGTCTTATCATTACTAAACCATGTGTCTTTTAAATATTTTACGTTCATGTGCTTTTATTTCCATTTTCCATTTTTTTCTCTATTAAGTAGTCATATTAAACCAGCAAAAAGTAAACCAAAAGATAAAAACCACAAAGAATAAAATATATCAAAATACTTATTCCCCAGCGCACTTTAGAATGCATTGAGTTCGGAATTTATAGTCGTTGCCTCTGCCCGTGCGTCCGTTTGTCTGCCTTGTGATTGGGACTCCTCAGTTTTTCATTTTTAGTTCACTATTATCATTTTGTTCTATAATCGTTGCATATTACATCTTGATGTCGCATTCAACTTTCCGGCGAAATTTTGATTTTGGTCCTGAGATCTAAACAAGAGGCCAAAAAGGTTCCAATATTTTTGGCACGCGCTTGCATCTTACTTTTTTAGGGTTTTAATTAATTTCATTTATAAATGGTGACATACAGCCTGTAGATGCGCAGTAAGCTTTGCGCATTTTAGTTTTTGTCCAATGATCCAAACAAGGAACTTACATGGGTCGAATTTTCGGCATGTGATTTTAACTAATTCTACGGTTTTAATTCTATCGTAGAGGCTGCCCATAATCTGTAGATGCGCTATAATCAAGATTAAGGACAATAGGTCTATACTAGGGATCCCATGGGTCGAATTCTTATTGCTTTGTACGCTATCTACATTTGTTTTATTTACAGATTTATTTTTCTAAAATGGTGGCATATTGCAGATGTGAATTAAGCTTCCGGAATCAGGGGTCAAAACAAGGGGACCGGAAATTAAAATTCCTTCTTTCGGGTGACTTGCATTTTAATTTTTCTCTGCTTCAATTTTGTTATGGAAAAGTAGCATATATCATGCGTATTTATATATATATAAGCTTTTAGAATTTAATTTTTTTTCATGTGTCCCAACATGTGACCCAACGGGTCCAATTCTCAGGCAATTATATTTTTCTTCGGATCCATTTTAGCCCATCATACATTTCCGGAGTAAGAAGAGTAAAAGTAATTGTAAAAATTTAAATTCAGAACTTTTGCACAGTGTATGGACCTATACCTGGGTTGCGGGCGAGCACTTGTCGGAATAGGATACATAAAACTCGCCGTGCAAAGCAGCCGGTCCAGAGGGAAAATGAAATTAATTTAATTAGATGTTTAAAAGCACAATTTCAGTCGTTTTATTAAAATTCAACCTACTTTAGAACATACTACTTGTACATGGAGAGCAAAATAATTTTTAGATCACGGGAGTCTTTAACTGCCTGAGAAATTATGCTCACATGGTATAGAAAGAAACCTCTGTTCTCTTTATAAGAAAATGTTGTGGAACCCTAAGTATGTCAGTTAAACTGGAGTAAATGACATACGATAATATGACTGGAGAGTGCATTCTATAAAACCTTTCAGTTTATCTTGTAATCACATACGATAACATGACTTTTTGACACAAAATTGTCCTTATTTTTTATCAACTTTTCAAAATGTTGACAGATATAAATGTTTTTAATTCAAAAATTATGTTTTCTATTTAAAATACAGTGTGAAAATTATCATGTAAATTTTCCTCTCACCCCCATTAAGTTTCCAGTCCATTTAATACGTAATGTAAGTGGTTATATTAATGAAGTTTTAGATTCTGAAATGTACAGATTTTGCCGGGTCACTCGTTCATATCATATTTGTAAACTGTCAGCTTTTATTTAGAACTGTCTTATTTATATTCTTTACATTTCGACATTATTTAGCTTTTAAAGGCAGAAAGGCGTTCGTGCAGAGTAGCATTGATGACTACCCAAGTAAATGTAATTATAGGCCGATATTAAAAATGTTAACTTTCATTCAAGCTCAATAGACAGATATTCTCATCCTGTAGTTAATAAATAATTCACAAATTTTATTACCGTTTTTATAGATGATAATAATTTAATTAAACATCAGAAATTTAAGGGTTAGAATTTTTATTGCCGTGTTTTAAGTTCATTTCACGCATTCCTTAAGAATTAATTTTAAAACGCATTCTTAATCCCTGGCAGCTAAAGTGTTGGAAAGCAGGACGAGGCTTGAGCAGTTTTTATTTGAAGGCTTTATAAAAAGACCAGTGACTATGCCACAATTATATTCTGTATACTATTTGTGTGACTTGTTGTAGGCAATGAATAATATTTGGTTATATGTCATTCTTTTAAAATGTAATGTGAATATATTTATTTGAAATATAAAGTATAGTTTCTTTGCAAATTCAAAAAGGGTCAAGCAAACAAAACATACAGGTAACACAAAAAATATCGATACATATAGAGAAAATACTAGTTAGCAAGCAGAACTTTGACCAATGTGGACCATATTTTCGCAATTCTAATAATTGCCTGATAAAGTTTAACCACAGGCAAAAGTTCAAAATAAGGATTCAGGATAATCCGATATATAATACCTTATCAAGTGGCTTGTCTGATATAAAATTTGGGTTCAGTGTTTGATTTTTTTGTAAAATAATTGGTTATTTTCAAATAAAATATTTTTTTGCATATAACTTCAATGTTTTGTAGTCCTCTCCAGCAACCAAATTATATTTAATAATTGTATTTTAATTGTCATAATTTTCACCTCTGCTTGACGACATTTTCTCTCCACGTGTATTTAAATAAAACAACGATTCGTCATATTTGTTTGTGTATTTTTTTCAATCAATCGATGTTTTGAAATCCAGACTACTAACTTAAATGTTTCATTGAAACACACTTTAATGTTTCACTGGAAGTCAACATAAATAACATACATTTCCGAATTACTGAAGTGGAAAAGTCTACATCATTCTTTTTAATCTGACGATCTCGCCTCAGCAAGAAGTCGCTTTATATGATGAAATTTATTTTCAAATATGGTTTAAGTATAAAATTATGATGTATAAAATAAACATATGAAGCATAAGTTGGTCGTATTAAGCACCAGGACGTTCTTTTCATTTTATACATGTTTATCTGCGCCAATAACCAACTGGCTTTATACGGGGTACATTAATGTGGGGATGTAAAATAGTTTAAAGCTATTAAAATGCGGGAATGTCTTTAAAGACAGAATTAAACTTTTGAGACTTTAGTGCGAATAAAACATTTAGCGGCAAAATTCTCTTTTATTTGCGTTGCGTGTCCATTACAAAATTAGTAGTTTTTTTTTTCAAATACACAAATTTTTACAAAGCAAAGTTTTATTTACTCAGCTAAATCTGAAGTTTTCTGAGACGTATCTTCAAAATTTCACTACGGTAAGATTTAAAAGAAATACACGCGTCTACTATTCAACTCCACTTAAACTTAAACCGCGTCTTTTATTCAACTCTGCACTATAAACCCCAGTTGCCTTATGTATTATAGCAAAATATTAGCGAAAAAGCAAAAAATGGAAGGAAATAATATATATAATAGAGAGAAACTTTTCAGTTTATTTTATTTTTCCCCTAATATTTTGCTTTAAAACATCAGGAAAAGTACATGCATAAACTTTTATCGCGTCTATTTTCAACTACGCCCAAACTTAAAAAAAAACTACGCTTAAACTTGCATCGTAATATTACTTCACAACTATCGTGTAAACTGAACCATCTTGACATGCGAGCGAATGTAATATCAGGTTCTTGGCTTATATTAATATTTTTATTTTCCAGACGTTGAAAGAAATGATGAAGCTTCGTTGTCGATGCCATGGTGTTTCTGGTTCTTGTGAAATTCAGACATGTTGGAAAAGTTTGGCAAAATTTTCAGACGTTGGCAGAGCGTTGAAAGCTAAATATGAAAACTCAGTACGAATAGCAGGACGATCGAAAAGGAAATTACGACCTAAAACTCCAAAACGACATCGGCAAGCAAGAACAGGACAGAGAAAAAGGTTATCAAAAGACGATATGGTTTTTGTCCATAAATCGCCAAATTTTTGCACACCAAACCCCAACAAGGGAATATTAGGTACAGAAGGCCGCTTGTGTAATAGAACAGGCAGCGGGGCCGAAAGTTGCGATCTACTTTGTTGTGGTCGAGGATACAATACTCAGGTTGTGAAACATACCGAACGATGCCAGTGTAGATTTATCTGGTGTTGTTATGTAGAATGTAAAACGTGTGAAACATTGTTCGACAGACACACGTGCAAATAATTCATATTATTTATGATTGTCTACGTTACCGAATCAAATGTTAAAGAACATAGTCAAATGTTCAAGTACAAACATTGTAGTCATTGGAAAGACGGAGTGAAATATGCCTTTAGTATGGTCACGTCTCAGATGATATTTACATTATATTAATGTAGCGTAAAATTGACCCAGTACAAATTGTTGCCACAAACACACTGTAATTTACGTTACTCAGTTATAGTATGTCGACGATGAATTGTCGGACGTTTGATTTTCTAAAAGATACCTCAATATAAACGAATATTTATTATAACACTATTGTGAGTGATTGTATAAATTTTCAGTTGTATTTGTAATAGCAGGACAAACCATTGTAGGTAATGAATGAGACATCATCGCGCATGTGTAAATATAACATCAAACTCAAGACACGGCATAATGTGCACTTCTTAGAAAGTTATTGTTGCAACACAGTCAGACGAAATAAGAATTTTGGCACCAATTTATAAGTGCCATGTTATCATCTATAATTTATAAGGATATTACGTGTAAATCAATATTAGAGGTATAAATTACAAGTTTGAACATAGTTACATCAACACCTGTTGTCTGACGGCAAAGTTACACGGTTGCTAATTTTTTACAGTGTCTATATGACTTTGTGTTTTTTTTCACTGTCATTTCACATAGTGCATTCCTTCATTGATTCATGATGTTTTTATACATGTTTAGTTTTTGTTAAGTTATTTTGTAAAAAAGTGATAGTAAAGTTTTATTTATGCAAATCTTATTTTATGGTTGCCGTGATGCATATTTTAGCTTTAGAACCATGACCCACAAAGTAAAAGGGTAAACATACTGGAACGATGCCATAAACAGATTGATTTCTATTGAATATGTAACATCTTGAAGAAAACATTTTTAGTAGAGGGTGTGTCATGCAATTTTATTGGCTGTTTTCATTCGAAAATTTGAAAGTTCTGTTCCACTAAAAATTAATCATCATTAGAATTTCACATTCATATTTAATAATCTCACAGGACCATATTCAAAATTTGGCAAATATTGAAATTGATTGAATTTTCTATATATTTAACTCACTCTACTTGAAAAAAAAACTGTCTATGGAAGCATGGACATAAAATTCTGACATTATACCAAACTTGGCCACTGGTATAGGCATATCAGTCTAAGTTTCGATACTTACATATTCCGTATTTGAAATAATTAGCTCACCTGGCCTAAAATGCCATGTAAGCTTTTGCCATCACTTGGCGTCCGTCGTCCGTCCGTCCACAATTCACATTTTAATCTTCTCCTCTGAAACCACTGG
>JAULBM010000001.1:1252193-1277634 GCA_032357055.1 Geukensia granosissima
CAGGACCATTCCACCAAAGTTTGGTTCAAATTGGCCCAGTGGTTTCAGAGGAGAAGATTCAAATGTGAAAAGTTAACAGACGACGGACGACACACCATGGCAAAAGCTCACATTGCCTTTGGCAAGGTGAGCTAAAAACATTCTTCATTAAGAAACTAGCATTAAGGGATTTATGGCAATACATGTTTTCCATTGGCAAACTTACCTTTAAGGGGTTTATGGCATTTTCCTACAGCAAACTAGCCGTAAAGGGGTTTATGGCAATATTAATTTTCTGTCGGCAAACTAGCCTTTACGGGTTTATTGCAATACTTATTTTCCATCAGCAAACTAGCCTTTAAGAGTTTTATGGCAATACATGTTTTCCGTCAGCAAACTAGCCTTAAAGGGGTTTATTGCAATACTTATTTTCCATCAGCAAACTAGCCTTTAAGAGTTTTATGGCAATACATGTTTTCCGTCGGCAAACTGGCCTTTAAGGGGTTTATGGCAATACTTCTTTCAGACAATGGAGAATCATCTTCATTGTTTGTAAAAATAACAAACAGCTGTTTAAGTTTTATTGGTGTCATTTTATTTGTTGTGAGATGAATTTCTACATATGAATCATAGTGACCCAACATATACAGAACATTATAACACAATGTCTTAACATACATTACAATCAACTTGTCAGTGTCACCAGTACTTAGACACAAACTTATGTTCACTAAATGAAATTTGCCAAGACTTAAGTCAAAATATATTGAAAGTTCAACTATGAAGTATGTCATGTTATATATCGTTGTAATTCTAATTTTTTGCCACAACTTATCCTGCAGTTAAAATTTTCCTCAGCACAAAAAAATTTCCAATTACCCCTCTATATTAAATTTTTGACATTGAAAAATATTATCTCAATATGGCATGTTTTCATAGATCAATGTGCCTCTTCAATGTTAAAGCCAGAATATAATTTAACTTCATTCCTTATATTTGATCTTTAATCTGTCATAAAACCACAAAAAATAAAAATTTTATCATGTCTTGATACCGGAGACGATTTGTTGATTGCACCATCAAAACAGATTTGAAAAGTGGGAAAAATTAACATTACACCCTATGGGGAAATTTTTTATTTCAAGTTAAAATGAATTTTTAGGTTCAACTGCGGCAAAAATTAGATTTCCAACGATATATAATATGATATATTTCACTGTAAAACTTTTGATACAGGTTTACTTTTGTTGTGGCAAAATTTGTTTTGTATACTATAGTATATGTTATTTTCTAGGTCATTTCTGATAATGCTGTGACATAGAACTTCATGAAGACTATGTTCATGGTATCTTGTCACAATTTGCTAATAGCCAGCATCACCAAACACCAAAATGAAAATGAGTAATATACAACTATCTACATTGTATATTGGCTTCACTGCACATCAAACGCAAAAAAAAATACTTATCCCTTTTCAAAATCTTTGTGTATAATAAAGTGTATATTTATTCCATGTGTAAACTTTCCGGTCTACTTGTTTATTTTTATCTTGTGGATAAGATTTTATTCCATCAACACAAATACCTAAGTGTATTTTGGTACTGGAAAATTTACTCTAGGGAATAAATATAACTGAAAAGTATGTTTGTGGTGGAAAGAAAACATGGTTACATATGGTTAATTTCTGACAAGTTGGTTGTATTGCTAGTGGTATTTTTCTTGTGGGAATATTATAAACAAAATGGTCATTAACTCGGACACATGGAAAATAATCTCAAACATTGTAACATATATATAACAAGATGAAATAATAAACATTATATCACAACAAAGACTGGTCATTCAATGCTTTAAGGGGTCAATATTTAGTACAATGCCATCATTTCTTAAAATTTATTCCATTTTAGGAATTTGAGAAATTATCTATTAATTCACTGCTGGTAATCCATTGTTATTTCACGGCTTTTATAAAGCAAACAAGTTCTACAAAAGAATAATGTGAAACTCCATTATAAATAAATGAAGCTGAAATTTGTTCAGTTTATGCAGGGGTTTGCCCTACACAGGTAAAATAAACATTGTTAAAGCTCTGGTCTAGTATGCGTTTTCTGAAAGGACAGGTTTCCAGTTTTTTAAGGATAAAGTTTAGACTGGTTTAAGGTTTTAATCATGATTCAATTTAGATAGGTTTCTCATTTATTCAGAGTTTGGATAAGACAGATATCACTATTATAACAAATCAAATCTGATTTCAAAATTCTCAAAATCTGAAAATGGAACAAATTGCTAAATAAAAAATTACATATATTGCACATAGAAAAGAGATAAAATATTGCACACTTTATAATACTTGTCATGATTCTGAAGCTTGTAATACAAATATTAGCTGAGGCAGCACATACCAGATAAACTATATCATTGATTCTTACTTATTATTTGTAATTTTTTTGTTATTTTACCTGGTAGCTATATATCTATCTGGCCAGATAAAAACAAGTTAAATTGTAGAAAAATATAAATGTTGACTAAAATGACTTTGTTGACTAAAAGAAAACAGATGGAATTGACGAAACAGAAAACAAATAAGTTTTGTTTGATTGGGGTTTAACCCGACTTTCAAAAATATTTCCGTCATATTGCGGCAGTCAGTTTTACTGGTGGAGGAAGCCGGAGTACCTGGTGAGAACCACCTACCTTGATCAGGTAATCATGTACAATGCAATTTAAAGGCATCCTGTTTTTGCATGGCAAAATATCAGGCGTGAACTCATGCCATATAGGTGATGAGCTACAGTGAGTCTGTACAGGTAGGTTTAAACCAACTACATAGACCACTGGGTCACCTAGGCCACCAAGCAGATATGTAAATTTTAGAACCACAATAAAAAAAATCATGAGAAATCAGCTAAAAAGCAATAAAATCTTAAGATGGCCAGAATTGTTTACTTACCACAACAAATAACTAACATTAAAGCTTTTACGGTAAGTAACTTTAAAATACTATACACTGTATAATCAGACTATGTTTCTTATTATTGCCAAAATTGTAGTGAGACATATTATAATTATGAGTCCTATATTAAAACTTATTATACTATTTGTTATTATGGCAAAAATGTCACAAAAATCTTACAAAATCTAAAATATTCAATAATAATCATCAAGGGCAGATCAAAGATTCTGAGATGGAGGTATAAATTTTCTTTCATTTTATTTATTCTTTTTTTTGGGGGGGGGGGAGGGGAGGAGGTTCTACAAAAATTATAGGAAACTTGTATGATTTTATATATTTTTTTCATGTAAGGGGTTAATGTACCCTCAATCCCTCTGGATCTGCCATTAAGTATTAATTTTAACAGTTTTAAATCCTTTAATCATGTATGTAATGCTTTGAATAAAAAGTATATTTTGATTTGATTGAAGACCAGCAACAGAAACCCGACGTTAACATGTCAACAAATAAATAATACTTTACATTTTACAATTAACAAATTATTGATGGTACTTTGTTTCCTCTAAGTAGGATCTATTATGAGGTATTTATGCAAGCGGTGGGAAAGGATATAAAATGTAATACAACTTCAGCTGGAATAGGGGCACTGAAATAAAAGATACAAATTCATTCATAAACAAAATTCAATGGGAGGTTGTGTAAAAATTTTAAGGATTTTTTGTAAAAGGTAAAAACTAAATATTGAAGAAAATGCAAGACAATAAATACCATTGGGAAATGGTTCACATTACCATTCATTGAAGGGGTTGTTTAAGAACTGATTGTATTAAGGTCAAAATTGATGGCTGATGGATTTTCTGCATTATAATTTATTATTTTCCTTAACAATTCAAGGAAATAATTAATTTAAATCTTATGAATGTGGAGTGAAAAAAAGGTGCCTTCCAACTCTTAAATACATTCATTTCTGTAAACGTACTAAAATATACCAGTACTTTTAACAGCAGCATAATGAATTCGCTAATAGTAACACTGTTTATGACCTGAATATTAACCTTTTCTAAATACTGTGCAACAGATCTAATGATAACATGTAACACAAATTGGTAACAATAACTCAATAAGAAATCAAATCTCAATGAACATATTTGGCACAAAAATTAAAATGATCAATGATTCCTATAGAGTTATGTCCCTTTGTCAGACAAATAAATTGGAATGGAATTTGTTAAACACATAATATACAAATAATTTACAGAATTATGTTCATGGATAGCTTTAAATGAAAATATAACATTAACTATATGCACAACCAAGATACACACTCTCTTATATGAGATCTGAACTTTAACATGCAGTTTAATCTCATGGTCAAATTCTGGTTGCACTCATATCAAACAATCTTTCTTTTGATGCATGACCTAAACGAACTTAAGTCATTTGATAAAATTTATCAAAGTTCAACTGGTCACAGATTTGCGCTTACATGAGATTCAGTATCACATAAGAACATAAAGCTTCTTTTATAACTACAATGTCTCTCACATTTACATACATATATATCTACATTATAACCTTATCATATTTATTTACAAATCTATAAAATTAATAAATTCTAAACAAATAATCTTTATATATCCAGTAGCTGAATGCTGAATAAACATGAAATGATGGTAGTACTTAATAAAATATTTTATTTGATGATTTGGCTAAGGTCATGCAAAAATTGTTATTAGTTACTGGGACCATTGTCAACAATAAGAAGAATTATTTTTATTGCCAAGGTCAAGCAAAAACAGTATGCTTCTGGGACTATTTTTTCCAAATTTTGTTGCCTAAGGAAAAAATGCTAGGTGTGACAGGAGTTATTATATTGATTTTTTTTCTCTATTAAATATAAACTTGATTTTGTATACAATTCAAACTACAACGATTTTTTACTCAAAAGTTTTTAAAAAAAACTGACTGTGAATTTTGATTAAAACAAATGATGCAGGTAAATAAATGTTGATGAAAAGGGATTTTAATCTCAAATAATGTACACTATTAACTTTGGGAAAATATACTAGCATACATTTAATCCTCTAACAACCAATCTCTTTCACTCAGAAACAATTTCTACTTTGACAACACTGACAAAATAATCTCAAAGTTTTTGATATGGATGTCGACTAGACATTGGATATTTACATTCACAACCAAATTTATACATCAATTTACAATGTATGGCACACATGAGCAATGGTTAAACACTAGATTTTATGCACCTTATTATTTCTATTAGCTTTTCATAAAAGTGGTGCTCCAGGAGGGCACCACTAAAGGTCACACATTTAAGAATGACTTTAGGTCACTTGTAGGCAAATGCGATAAGTGACCAAAGGTTGGAACTTGTTTATCAAATAATTTGAATGTTGCAGGTTACTTTAATCATAAGTCTACTTCCAAACACCTTAAGGTAGCAAGTTGGATTTGACCCTCCTGGAGTATTAAAAGGGTGTTAGCATTAAAACTACTCAAAAAGGGTGTTAGCATTAAAACTACTCATTAGTCCTCAAAAACAGACCAATCATAACTTTCAACATTTAGTGAATCATTTGCCATATAAAATTTCTAGTCCAGTAATAAAAATACAATTGCCTTTGAATTAGCAGATATGGAATACTATAAATGAAAATGTGCCATTGAAATTTTCATAATGAAGATGCTTATAAAAATGAGATTCCAATTTTTTAAGCAAATATTTTATGTTAAGAAATTGGCATGGAAAATTATTTAAATTAATTAATCAACATTATTTATTAATATTATTCACAGATGATAATATTTTATTGTCTCTCACATGACTATAAGCTGAAGACATAACACCAATAAAGATTATCGAGTATCATTATATTTACTAAAATCGGTTACAGGCCCAATATCAGACCCAATGGGTTATCAGAGCTGTTACATTAATACAAATATTGCAGGCTGAGATGGCACATTGGACTTGTCTCAACATCAAAGTACCATAATGTATCTATGGAACCGACCTCAATAAAAAATTAAACATCACATAATTTGACTGTATACAGTTTGATTCAAAATCAATCAGTTTTAGATATTTGTTTGGTTATATGTTAATTAACAAAGTAAAATGTAGTTTTTTGACTAATTAAACATTACCTTTTTCAGATAATATAAATAAATGTAAAGAATCATATAAAATTCTGATACATATTTGTATATAAACTGTAGTGACTAGAATATCACCTTCCTCAATTAATTATATTAATTTTTATTCATTAATAATATAATCTTGATCTTCATAACACAGGCATAGGTAATTGATATCTTGTCTAAAGATCCTATCACAACAGACATTATTCCTTCTGCAGAAATTTAACAACATATTTTCTCACAAATCATTGTAAAAATCTGTTTCACAACCTTGGGCAAGAATCAACAATTTGAAAATCTCGGTACGATCCTCTATGGACTAGCCTTACTGTTCTGTCACTATGTAACATACTGGTCACTAATTAAGCACTCGTCATGTCCAGTGGAATTATAATGTAGTCACAACCATATGTGTCAACAACATATATGATATGGCAAGATGCTATCGATGGAAGACGGTGATAAAAGCAGTCCAGACTGTTAGTATAACACAGTATAAAGATAAACAATGTCTACTAGCTATACTGCCATCACTGTAACTCCTATCGTTCTTCATTCGTCCTACAGACGCATCATAATATTTCTGTGCACCATCACCTAAAAATATATATACATTTAACTGCACTTGGTATGTGTTGCATAAAATGTCATTCAAATAAGTGTAAAAGAAGTCATGTGACCTGAGAATTTATGTTTCATAACCCAATGAAGCACTCCAAGATAGTGTGTGTTTCCATGGCAACAAGGAAATGAAAAACTTCAAATATAAAAGGTAAACATATTGGTGATAATGTAAAGGAGACAGAGCCACATCTTACCAAGCAGATATCAAAAGTTAAAATCTGGATTCATTTGTTTCAGTAATCAATGAAATGTTCTATGATGGTTGATTGATTAATTGAATGGTGCTTAACGTCTAGCGGCAAATACTTCATGCATATTCAGGATGAGAGCATATTAATGATGAGTGATGATGAATGAACCCTGCTTTGTACTAGAACGCAATGTTGAGCTAGATTATTAACATGCTTGCTCACAAAAGCAACAGTCTGCAGAAAGCCATGCCACTTTACCCAGACACATTGTTCCGTCTCTTGGCTGACCAGTCTTTGCTCTTGCTCCTAAATGCTGCGTGCTGAGGGGAGAAGCAGCAAATACCAATTTAATGTCATTGGTTTGACCTGGCCGGGATTTGAACTCACAACTTTTGGCACTTGAGGCGAGCATGCTATCTATTACACCACTGAGGCGGTTGTTGTATGATGGTAAAGCTATTGAATAAAATTCAAGTTTACCAATGTTACATATTGTTGAAATATTATTAAATTTATTCTGTTGATTGTTAGGAAAGCAATGTTCCCAAAATGTTTATACAAAACTCATCTCTCATATACTGAAGTGTAAATATGTCAACATTTATCAAAGGTACTTGAAGCATTTTATCACCTGAATTGTGACCAGTATCTTGTCTCCAGTCCATAATGAGTATTAGCAGTATCTCCTGCTTGAGCTGCCAAAGGTCCAAACTATTGTTATTCAAGTATTCTAAATTTGGTTGATATCACATCATTGATTTTAACTATTGACTGGGTTATTTCTTGTTATCTAACATTTTAAGCCTATTTTTAATGAGATGAGCTGTATTTGTGTACAATACAAGCTTGCAAATAAAAGAATCTGTATTTTTACTTGTATTAGATACATTGTAATGATACAGAATGTACCTTTGTCAGGACTATGTTCATAATGTTATGAAATTAGTGGCAACACATCTTTCGTGACCAATGCAAAAATAGTCTAAGTCATTATTTCCTTAAAAAGCATGGTTTCATAGTATATTTCAATATTTTGAAGGGAAGATTATCTAGAAAAAGTTAGAGAAACTCATTATAACCAACATTGTGGCTGTACAAATGTTTGTATCAGGTCTTATCAGTTGTAAACCCCATCTCATTCCTTTTCAAGGCTTGGTGTCTCGTAGAAATAAGGTTTTTACAACCGACTCAACATTATACTGCCAGTTGTACCACCACATTATGCGATAATGTATATTTATTAAATTAATGGAATATAAGTTTGTTTTATGATAACTATCATTGAAAGGTTACAAACAAAAATAGAATGCAGCCTCATTATACAGCCCCTCGTTACCTTTTGTGTTTTTTTTGCATGATTTGGAACCTCAATTAATCGAACAGTCCTCTAATTTAACACTTTATAATGGTTTCTTGGATGTTATTATTAAATTAGCCAAATTAAACGGAAGTTTAACAAATTGATAGGTATTGTTTTTGTTATTACAAACATCTTAAGGTTATAACTCAACTATTGATGATTACAGATCTATCAGGGTCCAATGCCATAGTAAGTATACTAACCATATGTAGTATCTGTAAACACAGGGAACTTTTTACTGTAAGTTGTCTGTCCAAATTTATTCATGGCAACCAGTCGAACTTGATATTTAGTGTTTGGGGTGAGACGATCTAAAACTTTCCATGTTTTTAAAAACTCAGGATCAGTTTTCTCCCAGTCATCATCACCTACAAATTAAGAGATTAATATTACTATACAAAATATTCAGACAGACTACTAATCACAAAATTATAGTACAGTTGAACTTTGGAGGCTTGATTAAACACAACTTTTACGTAAACAATTTTAAGTTTTGACTTATTTGCATTTTAGTAATTTAGTTTGACTGTAGTTACTGACATGCCATTTTAGTAATTTAGTTTGACTGTAGTTACTGACATGCCATTTTGGTAATTTAGTTTGACTGTAGTTACTGACATGCCATTTTGGTAATTTAGTTTGACTGTAGTTACTGACATGCCATTTCAAATTATTATGTTTCATGTTACAAAAATGTTTAATTCTTAATTAATAAAATACATTTTATCAACTTATTTTATATTTGGTGCTAAAGAGTTATCTCCCATCAATTATTTTCTGTCTTTTGCTGCGAATCACCACTCCTGATTTAAAATATTTAAACAAATAAATTTTTTAGCACTTCAATGAATATTTTTTTATCAAATGCATCCATTGTGAATCTATAAAATTTTCTGATGCAAGTACTGTGAAAAATGCTTTTTGAACTTTACAAATGTTAAAATAGACATACCCTCCCTTTTATATTCTATGAAGTACTGTACATCATGCTGGAAGTGCTCTGGTTTCCATGTGATATTAAAACTAGTTCTATCTACTGCTGCTACTATAGGGTGTGGGGTACCAGGTCCTGTTAATAAACAAAGTAAATACATGTTAGAAGACTGTTGCTACTATCTAGTGCAGGGTTCTCAAATCATGAAATCACAAGTATTCTCAGGGTTTCAGGCACATATATAAAATAATTTTGCACCATAAAAGGGTAGCCAAAACTATTACTTTAATGAATTTTTCTGTGATTAACAGTAAACTTTAATCAATGTCTTCATAACACAATGAGGATACAGATACTTGTCATATCTCCAATTTATTTCAGTTAAAACACTTTTTTTTTTCATTTTTCTTCATATTATGCCATTTCTATACAATCTAATGCATTTGAAACTCAAGAACTTGACAGCCCTGATAACAAAATGAATAAAATGAATATGAATAAAAACTAAATTTTTCAATACTAAAGAAACCTGTCGTCTTAACATAAGGGAGATAATTCCACTTAGTCTTTAAACTTACTTGAATTAGTAGTTTCTACATCTATAAAACTGGGGTCACCTCTGCCCCGCTGTGTCCTTGCCCAAACTAAAAATCTGTATGTGTGGTCAGGTTCTAAACCTTTTATCTGTGCTCTTAATATGGAAGGATTGGATATCTTAGGACTCAAAAATATAACACTACCAAGACGGGATGCTTCGACTGAAATACAAACAAAACAATAATATAACATATACTGGTACATTATTTCATATAATGTTTGGAAAATATTCAGATTAAATTTTCAATATACCAGTAATCAGGTAGAACATGTCTTACAATTTTATCCAAATCCAACAAAATATTAAATTACTCGAAAACTTACAATCTGGACACCTGACGTATCAAATTGAAAGGCTGATTATTGAAAAGGCAATCAAACCAGTTCGATACCGGTTTACTAGTATTTCTATAAAAAACAAACATCTCTAACAAAGTGAGATAACTTACTTGGCTGGTAACCAATATCATATCCCATAAGTATACCATTAGGTTCTTCAGGTGGCAACCATTTTAACACAACATAATTTGACCCCAGCTGATTTTCATGGAGATGTCTTACAGGACCTGGAACTATAAACACATTTATCTGAATATCAAACCATGTATCAACCATTGTATCACATTTTCATTTTCAAGGGGAAAGCAGTAAAATTTTGGAATCATGAACAAAATTGAGTCTCTGAATTTTGAAAAGTGTAAAAAAATCAGGAAGCTGAAAAATCAGAGTGATTGTCAGGTACTTCTGTGAAAATATTATGCTTGGACTGGTAAAATGTCATTCAGTCTAACAACTGTTTAAATGTTAATCACAAGCGTGTTGGCAGTACATCAGCCATATCTAAACAGGAATAAAAATAGTATGTTTGTAAATTCTAATTTAACATCACTTAAATTAATAAAAATACCTACCTCCTTCGGGTGTGGAAAAATCTATTGTATCACTTGGAGGCCCTGTATAATGGTCATTCATCACAGCTACTTGGGCCCTGAGAGCTGTATAAGCAGGAAGTCTACTGATTTCTGCTCTGACGTCACGTAGATAATAATTATCACCAGTTTCTACAATAACGTCTACTTCTTCCCATTTATGTCGACCTTCACTTGACTTCCAGTATCGTAACTGTAAGACAAAAAAATTACATGTTTTTTAACAGTTTCAGAAAATGTGCTTAACTATACTGAAGTAAACAAAGTTTAAGTTGTATAACAGTATAAACACTGCCAACTTATAAACCTAGGAAGACTAGAGAAATTGAGTCCCATATTGGCATGCTTCTAAGCAGAAAGGTAATTAATGAAGCTTATTTGATGGATATCTTTGCAGTTCCAAAATTGTGGAAGTCACTCTTTTAACAATGTATTACATCTGCCAATTGTGAACATTCTGCTCTCATCTTAAACAGTTTTCATTTAGAAATTCAAGAAAACATTGAATGTGCTGCATATAAAAGCTGTGCAAAAATATTTTAAAATATGGTTAATTCATTTATGCAGCAAGTATATTTTCCCGAACTGACTTTTTTATTGCATGCTATTCTGATAAAATAAAAGTGACTTTCAACTTTTTGAGAACCCTTTAAATGAATAAAATGTCTCACAAAAATGTGAAAAAAAGGAACAGTGAAACAACAGTGAAAATAACCAGTTTTATTCATTAAAAGAAGACTGTATTTTTTCTTTCATATTCATTAAAAGAAGACTGTATTTTTTCTTTCATATTTCGTAACTAATGGAGATACTCCATCTGATAACTCACCTTATAACCCCTGAATTTTCCTCTTATCTTATCTTCTGAAGTATCCACAGACTCCCAGATAAAATGAGCCTGATGAGCACTAATGGGCTGCAGTGGGTCCAATCGGAAGTCTTTAGGAGATAGAAGAGGTTCTGAAAAGTTCATTGACAAAGTTTAGTCAGACTAATTCTGAGAAAAAGAGATCTTGATAATCGCTTGTATGGCTGCATTGGATATTACAGGGTTATTGCACAAATATTGGTGATATAGTCCCGAGTGGAATATTATATTGCACGAGCTTGTGAGTGCAATTAATATTCAATGAAGAATATTATATTAATCAATAATTAATATTTTCATGCAATAACCCTTTTATTGTATGGCTAAACCATTAAAATGCTAAAAACATTAATTTTCAACATCAATGAATTTGCTTTTTCAGGGCAATATTACATGTTAACATTTGTTTACGTTCTTCATGGAATAAAGCATTGCTATACCATAAAACTAGAAATCTGTCAGTAACAGTTAAGATATCATCTAAATGTAATGAAGGCCCATAGGCTGTATGATACAGGGGGGTTGTTACATTGACACACCAAGCTGTGGTCTGGGCTCACTAAAGGCCTGCAGCAGCTCTGAGGTATTTGACAACACTTTATATGTGATATTGCAGAAAAAAAGTAAAATAAGGTGTAATTATTGTCTTTGATAATAATGCTTGTTGATTTTCAAGCGAGTGTGTTAGTTCCAACCCCTAGCTATGGATATGTTTAATCCTTATTCAAATGCTGCAAAAACAACAGATACAAAGCTTATCATTTATGTGAAATTTACATTTGAACATTGATCTTAGCATGATTTATCCAGAATATTTAAACTGAACAGTGTACCTGAGTGATCTACAAACCTGTCCATCAACCTGTGTAATCTGAACACCTGTCATAACAAACTCAGAGGCTAAATAACCAAGGAATATGATTTATGGAAGACAGAGAAAACTAAAGGTATCAAATACTATATGGAAATGGTTGTATGGAGAGCTCCTTAGCTTTATCCAAATTTTTTTAAAATCAAACTCCAAATCAAAGTCTGAGTAATAAGTCTTACTTTAATCCACATTTTTGGAAGTGGATTAAAGTAAGACTTATTACTCATGATAATCTTGACCTGTATAAACCTAACATGAGCTTGTGTAATCTTAATCTGTCTAAACCAAATCCTAAATATGAGTTATCTAAATCCTGTCTCAACTGAGTTCTTGAGCCTTAATGAACTAGAATAGTATAAACCAACCATAATGGGAAATATTAATTATTTATACAAGGATGTGTTACAATATCTTCTTTGTCAGACAATTTATTGGTCAGACTGATCAATTTCATCCTTAGGTTTAATATAGAAAGTAAACCTTAAGTGAATATTGTCGATGGAACAAAAAAATACAGTAATTTATTTGCAACATACCGGTACATGCCAACCTTTCTCACAAAGTCAACAGAGCTGATCACAAATTCTTATTCATTAATTAACTTATTTTCCTTAAATGAAATTCTGAAGATGTCAAAGCTGAATAAAATATCACGGAGAAGTCAAAAGTGAAAAACCTCTCAATTCTGGAGCACTGGCTTAAAATGTTGCAATTGACTTAACTGAAGTTGTTTCACATTTACCATCATCAGCCCTTTGATATTTCTTTTTTTTTAAAGAAAAATATCTTGTTGTATATAAAATATTAAGAAAAACTGAAAATACCTTTAACCACATATTGCTGTAGGGATCAAACAATAGCATCAGATATCATTTTCGTACATTTACTTGTAAAAGTCTTTAAAAAAGTGATAATTTTCAATGGATCCTAATGGAATGTTGTGTGTTCTGCTTTTTTAAGACAATACAAAAAAAAATCAGCATGAATACATGAAGTAAAAACCCACTTGATTTGTAATTGTCATAATTCATTAACATGGTGAATGAAAACATTTGAATACTTCCTTTAAGAGTCTTTGTCAAATACTCTCAGAAAATGTGAAAGCTCTGGCAACCCGAAATCCTATTTATAAGCATGATCCGTGAAACAGTCTCCCAATTGGGACCTCCCCTCCAGTTTTGCAGCCATTGTTTAAAAAAAAGATATACTGTGTGCAAAGGATAGCCCACTCCCTGAACCCAGTTATTTGCCCTTGGAATTAGCAGAGATGGATTTTCTTCCTGTATGCATGTTTACACATTGTGTATTATGTTTATGTAAATTTCATTGAAATCCATGGAAAAGTTATGAGCAGATGTACTTTAAAGGTATGTGGAAAGATGGACAGGCAGAGTTGGGTGATTCTTACATACCCCCAAACTTTATTTGCAGATGTATATTTATTGATTGATTGGATGGTGCTTAACATCCAGCAGCAAATATTTCATGTATATTCAGGACGTGAATATATCAATGATGAGTGATGATGAATGAAGCCTACTTTGTACTAGACCAACATGCCGAGCCGGATTTTTAACGTGAAAGCAACAGTCCCCAGGAAGACATGACCTGGCCTGAACCCACGAGCTTCTGCACTGGAGGTGAGCATGCTAACCATAACATCATCGAGGCAGTCTTGCAGTGATATAAAAACAACAAAATAGATGTATTCAGGTTATTTCAGCAACATTGTGTAAATTTTAAATAAAGTATGACCTGTAATTTCTTTCCTTCTTCAGAATGATAAAGAGTCATTAACACTGGGTGATATGACACTAACCTGCATCTACGGAATGACCAGGTATTTTAAACTCTGGTTTGATATGACACATACCAGCATCTCTGGAATGACCTGGTTCGATATAACACATACCAGGCTCTTTGGAATGATCGAATATTATACACCCTGGTTTAATATGACAAATACCAGCCTCTCTGGAATGACCAAGTATTACAAACCCAGGTTGATATTACACTTACCAGCCTCTCCGGAATGACCGAGTATTATAAATGCTGGTTGATATGAAGCTCCAATATCATTGACAGCCTTCACCTTTATTTCATACAGGCCATATACATCACTGACATCTATCTCTAATTCACTAGCATTCTCATCATAAACAAATGTCTTGTTCCAATATGTACTACCCTTAGGTCTCCAGAAAACTTGGTATTTAAATCCTGGACCATTGTGTTCTAATCTAGGCATTGGCTGTAAACAAAAAATGTCATTATTCTTACTTTCTGATAAAGTATTGTTATACATGGAAACAGTTTCCTGTGCAATGGTTGATGGGTAACCCTATATGTCATATATATACTGGTAATCTGCATTAAAATATCACAGTAGTTTTGACATGTCATATCTTAAGTTTTAAAAGTTGCTGTGACCACTGAAGCTCACAAGATAACTTTCTGAAGGAAAAGGACCTACCTTTTATTTATGTACAATTTTAAAATGTAGGAGAAAGTTTCCCGTGGCCCTGTCTCCACTTGTTGTTCAAACAATCAGATGATTGGGTTAATACAATTTGATAACCTATTGTGTAAAATCCTACCACATTGTTCAGGTGAAATTTGAAATTCTTATTATTTTTTTTGCTGTATTAATGTTTTATAATGGTCAATATACACATTTTTATATGCATTTTTTGTTTATGGCTACATGTGTAGGTCTTTCTCACTTGTAATTTTACATCTTTTTCCTTGTTCGGCTGTACTCAGAATTTCTCACACTCATGGAAGATTTCTCACTTCTTTAATACATGTATGTACTTGTCTGAACCCTGAAATTCTGACTATAAGAAGTGGAACACAAGACCTATCACACAAGAGGTAAACACAATTTCCACTTTACCTTTAAGGCAGTGCTCACTTTTGTTATTATAGAATGTTTACAGCTTAATGTAAAAGGCAAGTTTTAAAATATCAAATTCAAAATAAGATTGTATTAAAGTACAAACAGAATAAAGTTGAACATTTTATATAATGTTCAGCAGGAACCTTATACTACCACAAATTATATTTAGTTATTAACCATCAAAATCATGCATTTTGAAGCTTTACACTGCCCTTAGTAAAACTGCCAATTTAGGAAAATTTAAAAAGATGAATGTGTGATATTTTATGTGAATAAAGAATCCTCTTATAGAACTTGTTACCAGATCGGCATTATTTTTTAATTCCTGTTACAAGACTGTTTTTGCCTCCGGTTCACCACTGGAAATTCTGCACAAGAAAGAATATTTTTGCTTTGTGGTGCTACATGAATTAGTTTTATGTAATTATTCTCTGAAATGATCATTTCTGTATGGTAAAATCTATGGTTCTTTAGATGCAAATAACAGCAGGTCTTAATCGGCCTTTCCCAATAATTCTCCATACTAGTTTATTGTTGTCATAGAAAAAATAAAAATTCTGGCAGCGAAAATGAAACAAGTTGACATGTTCAGTAATTGTCTATCATTCTTGTCAAATTATGAAGTACAAACTCGGTTGTAATTTCCGATTCATATTACTTTGTCTAATCATGACACCAAAAATGTATGAATTTTAATGGTTGTAGACACATAAAAGAATCGACTTTAGATTTAACATGCAAATATGAGTTATTTCTTATCACAAACAAGCGGAGCATTGAAAGCTAATTCAGTATTCTTGTTAAAACCTATTTATCTCTATGGGCAGTGGAATGTGAACCAGTTACTGTGCAGTCAAGCTGCAAACGGCACAGAAATCAATTTGATCGGTTCATAGTTGATTGTTCTATTTAGTAAGGAAATTACAGCTTTTCTTTATTTCCTGTCATTATGAAAAATAACGTGACAGCAATACAAGTGTTTCATGGAAGTCGTGTAGGCTTTATACTTCCTCATATTCCAACATCAAGTGTGATCAATGCATCTAACCTAAATAATAAGCAGGTTACATCTCCTTAAAACCAAATTTATTGAGATAAAACTTTTAAATCATGCTGTACAGATTTTTCAACAAATGAGATTGTATATCACTTTTTATCAACTCCAGTTATGTTACGATGAAATAATAATAAGAGAGCCTTTACAAGACTAACAACAAGCCATATAGAATTCTAAAGACCTGTGACACCAGTTTCCTATTGGACAAGGTCTGTTTTACAAAGAACCACAATATGTAGACTGAGGACACTTTGTAAAATAAAAAGGGGCAATAAGACAAGTTTGGGGGAAGCATAAATAAATATATTACCTCCCAGGTGATGACAAGTTTATTCTTTTTGTCAGTTTTTGTTCCTACTTTGTCTGGATTACGATCTGGATGACCTGGAGGAATAGGACATGGATCTTTGGTCGGTAAACTTGGTTCACTGTAGCCTATAGAGTTTCTAGCTAACACACGGAAGGAATATGTCCCCCAAGGAGACAAATCAATCGTCCTTGGCTCAGGGGCTGATTTGGGAATTTCTTCATAATTACTATTCCAATAGTTAGGATTATCTGATGTATTATATTGCACTAAATATCCAATAACAGAATCTCCACCATCATCACCGTCCTCCCAAACCAGGTCCGCTTTGTGTCCCATACATGTCACTAATTCTATATTCTTAGGTGGAGAAGGTGTAGCTGTAATAAAGAAAACAACACAAATTACAGAATATATATTGTTTAGAAATTAACATTTGTTTTTAATTTGCAATGATGTAGTCGATTGTTTAATCATGTAAAGTTCTAGAACAGGTATTTTGGCTTGGTGATTGGAACAAAGTTTTGTTTTTGGTTTGTTTGGGGTTGTTCAATATAGCTATGTACCTGGAAGTAAATTGAAACATTGACTTGTATAGTTCATTAAAAAAAAACAACTCTGCATTTGTAAATTGTTCAGACAGTGAATTTTGAAGTGATGGATTTTCATTGTTATTTTCTAGAGAGAGTGAATGTAATGTTAACTCTTATTCAGCTAGAACTACTTGATGCTGTCTCCATATTCTGGCATGAGGTATAATTACCTTGGACCAGTCAGCTAACTCAATTATTGATACCAATATAAATACCTTATTATTAGGAAAAAATGTCATTGGACAATTAATGTCAGCTGGAAACAGCGAGCAGACACACAACAACTGTCAATGTCACACAAAACATGGCCACAAAAATAAATTACAAAAAAGTTATAATCAATAAAACTAGGTCAGAGGATCTTTTGTTTGTGACAGCGAGGTGCAATCTTCCATTAAACAGGGGGTAATTATAAGCTATAAAATTCCTCTGATGAAGCAGAGTTGTTGCAGTTAAACAAAAATACACTCAAAATTGTTTAAAAAGCATTAAATGCTCTGCTTGTGTTTGATTCCTATAATTCAAAAAATTGTTCTGAGTGACTCATGGCTGGATTAAGATGAATCAAGCACAAGAATTAGACAACTCAGTACTGTATTTAAGCAACAAAACTTCAAATAACATGCAATCAAATTGTAATGAAAGGGTCTTTAAATTGTGGAACATCTTCCATGTTGACACTTGTTTGAATAAATTGAAAATGGATGGAATTTATTACACATTCTCTAAAATTAATGAACATTTGCATTTTTTTGTTTCAGAAAAATTTTAAATTTTTTATATTAAAAGCAAAAATACAGTAACTGCAATTTAACTAATAAATCAATCCAATGACTGACAACAAAAATCTCTAAACCTACCAAAGAACTGATTACAATGAGAATTCACGTTCCAATTTGGATAAGTTTTGCCATTTGTTTGGTTTTTGCAAATAAAGTGTTACCTCAGATGAAAGTTTTGCTATAGATTTGACATCAGTATCAAAGCTAAATCTTCTTAGTCTTTTTTATGGTGCAAACATTGTGTCTGTATTCATACTTTAATATATATTGCCCCTAATTTGTTTCTACCAATTAAAAAAAACACCTTCAATCAGTTTTCTTTTTCAGAAACAGGACATTTAAATATGAATATAGTATGAACGTTTGCACCATAATTCTATACTGAGTAACTGAATATGTACTTTAGGACTTGTTTAGAATTTTAATGTATTTATTTTCAGTCTATGATATAATACAATTTAACCTGTTTACACAGACTAGCTAACATATCGAACATTTCTTTGCAATGTCTGAAATTAAATTGGGGGTGGACTTTTTAACACTTATAAAACAATTGTTTAAAATTGAATCCTCAGTATATAGAAAATCGTTTTATTTTTGTATCAAATTATTCAGCTATTTCTAAACTGTGAATAAAACTGGTAATTTTTTTTTATTGTATTTAAACTCTTAAGCATGGATCAATGTTGGGCCATATGGAACAGAAAATAAAGATTTAAGTTTTATAACACTGAGACACATAAATAAATCATTATACCACATAACACAACTTGGAAATGCTTTTCTAAACAGTTTTTAAAGCCCAGCAAATCAAGCTTTACAGTGTGTGGTACTTAACAGGAATCATAATATCATTTATGTTAAATTCTGTCTGATATACATCAAATATAATAGAATGAAAGAAATAAAAAGCTTCATGATAATTAGGTATGCTGGTATTATTAAAATTACTCAAATAAAATTGTATCACAAAATAGATTTGCTGGCACTTCAACTCTGCCACTTTAATCACTTTTGTACTGCTGCTGCCACACAAGAACAGTTCTTTACTGATAATGAAAAAAACAACAAATATTCAATGAATTGTTGTTCAATATTGACAAAAAAATTATGCCATAAGGAACATTATTTTTTTCTTATTGGGTTCTACTCAACTTTCATTAATTCACTGTCTGCATGAGGTCAGGGCAAAGTATAAATGTATCAATAGGTCAAAAAGTTTCACTGGGACATTCCTGATTTTAGAGTCTATCTAAGGTAATACACTGACTTAAAACATGAAATTTTTCACAATTTTTTTCCTTCTAAAAGCCCAACAGCTGTATCAATGTTCAAATAAAGTCATATCTACTGGACTATTCCAAAGGCATTGATCATCATTACCTAATCAGGAAACCATCCTATCTAATCAAAACACATGTGTACCAGGAGTTACCTCCTCCTTTATCAAACCTTCTCAAAAAGCAGGACCTATATAATAAAAATCTGCTTAAAGATAATTGAACTTTGTCTTTTTAATTGCATTGAAGATTAATGTTAAGTCTAGTAAAAAAAAGAGTAAAAAAAAGGTTTTCTAATGTATGGAATGCCAACAGCACCATATAACTGTAAATGGGATTATGACCCAGCATGGAAACAGTTCAACAGTGAACCAGAAGCCCCTACATAACAGTAATAGACCAAATTGATTCCTATCACTGATATACTTGAACACCTACTTTTTACAATAAGTCTGGCCGTTGATCTATCTTTCATTCCTCGTATTGAAGCCACACATGTATAATCCCCTTCCTCGGATTTTTGAACATTTCTTACTATCAGTGTTTCACCATCTTCTATTATATTAAATTTACTAGAACTACTGGGTTTTATGGTTTCCTCATTAAATTTCCACCGAATATGAACTTTGTCTATTTCGTCAGGATGTGTAACAACCTGACACAGAAATTTAACCTTGTCGCCTTGCTTGACCTCTTGATTTTCTAAAGGCACACGGATTCTTATATCACCTGAAAAAAGAAAAGCAAAATTTACTCCATATTATTCTGTTGGGGACATTTAAAATTGGTCTGAGATGTCTAGATGTCTAAGGATTCTTTTGGAGGCCAAAGCTATCTGAAATTAAAAATAATCAAACAGTTATAGTGTTCTGTAGCAGGGATGTATAAAACAGAGGATTGGTAACTCTTTAAGTCTTTGTATAACGTTGTAAACATGTAGAGAATCGAGAGTTGTAAGTTCAAAAACAAAATAATTTTCAGTCAAATAGACATAACATGATAATATCTGCATGTACATTAATATTAAATTCAGCAATTTTTTTTGCTTAGAATTGGCATTTTTATCAGTTTGAAACAGACAACTAGCCTAGATTTAGATTAAAAGGTAATGGAAGCGAGGTTTTGGTAAACCACCTTGTAACCCTAAATGCTTTTTTACTGGTGATCATCAAGATTTTCATATATAGTTATATATTTTGTAAGTACATTGCAAGTTTCCAAAAGTTTTGTCGAATAATTAATGAAAAATGTGATTTTGAAAATTGTAAATAAATTTCTCTCAATTCTCATGCTTCTTGAGATTTCAACTAGAACTTGCAAGTTACCTATCCCTCTAAATATATGTTCCTGTCTGTAGTAAACCAAAACAAGCACTAGCTCACCAGGCAACAGTCATTAGGCAAAGTTGTAACGTTACTAGGACACAAGAAAATTCTGACCCCAAATCTTAATGGTCTTTGCTCTTACTCTTAAATGCCATTTACTTATCAGCAAATACAAAATTAAATAACTTTGGTAAGTCTACTGAGAAGAGACTTCTATTCTAATTATTTGTATTCCTTTTTGAAGATTAAAATAATCCCCAGGACATTTAAAACCATCACCATACAGTCTAAAGAAAATAATTTCCACCAAAATTAATTCAATTTAATATTTTTAAGCTTACTTCACTGTTTATATCCATTAAACGCAAAAATGTCTTAATTTAAAAATCAATATTCAGGGAAATGCTTATGGTATACAGAAAAATACTTCCAACTTATTACAAACTTAGAAGTGACCAACAGACAAACAAAAAACAAACATCAGATAATGATTTACAAAGATGATAATCTACCAACTCCCCAAATCTAAAATAACTTTCCATTTTCTTGGTGTGAGAGAAGAGAACGACAAAAATTCAAACTAATGCTTGTGACAGAGAAAGATTTGTATGGAATCTAACACTGTGAAAATGTAATATGTTACAACATAAATCAATATGCCTAGCAACTTCCCAAACCCCTTTGTTACAGCAAATTTAATTAAAAAATAAAAAATTTATAGATAGTCACTGATCTATATATATGTAAAGTCCATGTCAGAATTTTGGTTAGAAGTCAAATTCATATAAACTGTGTGAAAACAGGGAACCAGTCAAACGGAAACCACACAAGATATATCTGGGCAAGACATTTCCATGGATAAGAATAAACTGCCCTAAGATGATTCATGAAAATCCCAATTATGTATCCAATTAAATCCACGATAATATTTTACCGATTCTCTTGATTAATAACAGTGAAGATCATTGTATCTTTTTTTAAACTCTTAAAAATCTTCAAAAAATAAATCAAATCAGATGGTAACAGAAATAATGGCTGCAGTTTGTATCTTTTTTTTTTCTATGAAAGAAGACATATTGAGCCAATCAGAAAGACCATAAAATGGTATTAAGGAAGCTAATTCAAACCGATATATCATAATATTTCTACGATTTGAACATGTATGAATCAACCTTTTCTCACTAACGCCATATCATTCCTGTCAAAATTTCCATAAAATAAATGTTCTAGTCTATTATTCATAAAAGACACGCCAATTCATTTTATTTTGCTTGCTTTCAAACCTAGGATGACAATTTTTTTAAACGCAATTCAACATATGCTGCAGGATTACAATCCCATAAAACTTCATTATTTCTCTTGTAAATGCATTCAACAAATACAACATGGCTAACCAAATAAAACAAATTTAAGACAACGAATATTTTCTGAGTCACCAGGCTTCTCGTAATGCTATTTCCACTTGTCAACACTGTTGATTTTATTTAATTTTCAGTTGCCCATTTCATTTAATTCAGAACAGAATTGGAACAAATTTTCTTTTAACCCTAATGCAATCCTTTACCAACAAAAAATGAATATAACATGAAAAAAATAGTCACTTGTGGAAATGCGACTGTGGTTTGATTTGAAAATTAAGAATTTATCGTGGATATTCTCAAATTTCTTCACTGTGCATAATTTGATTTTCATAGTACAATCTGTTCTGGCATGATTAATAAAAGGCTTCCTTTTAAATCTTTGGAATGATTTGCAGGGATTCCCAAACCTTGTTTTTATAATCTGAAGTGGTAAAAATGTCCAAAACGTGATCACACATTTCATTAAACTGCTAATAGATTTTGCAGATTACCAATTGTTGACTCTTGTCAGTGAAGAAGAAAACCTCGGATATGAAGACCACTCAAGATATGAACAAAGAAAGAAGTCATATGACCAAGATCCTTAGCTTTGTTCATATAGATCAACAAGGTCAACCAATATTTGCTACAACTAAAGGCTAATTTTTTCTTCGATTAATAAATGGTACCATCTTCAACGCAATATTTGTAAACACTAAAGGGCGAACTAAGATAATTCAGGCTTTAGGCAGGTAACAGAAAAATCTTATCATGTGTACATGAGAGTTAGATTCATGACCTTATTAGTATTCTTTTGACTGTACGATGATAGGTTACAGTGGTCTGTAGAGGTAAGTTTCAATCTACATCCTAGACCATACAACCACCCAGTAGTCACATTCTTGCAATTTGGGCACAATTCATAAAATTCCTTTTATATCTTAATTATTTTTGCATCAAACACCTACTTGTAAAAATCTACATTAAAAACAACTGTGTAAAATGGTTAAATTGCCTGAACACACAAATTAACGTGTATAAACGCACCAAGATGACACCCAATTTCATGTTCTCAGCATGTCAACTGTAAAATTTTAAACAAAGAAAAAATCTTGTCAATATGTAATAATCAATTGATGAAATTGTAAGCACCATAAATAGCGGCTGCCTTTCAATATTCCACGATAGATTTCCATTCCAACTACTATGTTACAATGGTTCTTATACAGGATCAATCACCTATCGTGGACAACATACTGAGATATTAGTACACTTATACAATTAAATTTAAGTAATCGATGCCATATTCTATATGCACTCCATACAATATTCAGATTTTATTTTCATTATTTCTAAAGAAACGAAGTAAATATTTGACATTTTTTGAAGAAAAAATGCTGACATCTATTGTTAAATTAGGAAAAAACAAAACAATTATTTTTTCAAACTCCTTGGAAATTCAAACCAGCCGAAAAATGGCACAGTGTGACTGTAATTAATAACAGAATCTTCTCCAAGAAAGAACTGCATTAAGACATACTGGTTTAATTGTGATACCTATAAAACATAGTAACAGCAGTCACCAACAGCTTACCTTGTCTTGCAGAATTGGTTCTCTTTAATAATGTCATGTATTTTTTAAATCTAGAATCATTATGCACTTCATTACTAAGCTGTAAAATTGCCCAAATATTATTAAATATACAGGTAGGTCAAAGTCAACATCTGAAACATGCATTGCAGTTGCCATCCTTCGATGTACCATGCAAAGCATTATGGTTGATGTGGGACATGTCAGTAAGCTGGGATGGACTTTAACTATGTTTCCTTACTGAGGTGTTCATGTGTTAAATATAGGTCAAAGTCAACATTTGAAGCATCCATTATCACATAAGCCCCCTAGCTCACTTCTGATAAACAGCAAGATCTGAAAGTTTAAAGGAATAATTAAAAGCCCTCAGTTAGGACACCTGACATTGTTTCTAGGAATAATCAAAACCTCTCAGTAAAACAAATGACAATGCCACTAAAACTTATGTGAAACGTCTAGTAAGACACCCGACAATTTTACTAAAAATAATGTGAAACTCTTAGTAAAGACACCTGACAATGTCACTAAAAATAATGTGGGACACCTTGTGCTGTAACCTTGGTTCATATTTATGGAATACCATTGTTAGAAAATTCATCATATTTAATAGCAGATGAAAAAACTGCTGATGAGTTAAATTATGTACATGTATAGTGCAGAGTGTACAGATCACTGTAACCTATCACCAATACGGCATGAGTTCGCACCTGGGTTTGTACCATACAAAAATGCGTTGCATTCAACTCGCACCGCACGTGATAAGGTTTGTCAGTTACCTGCCCAAGGTCGGTGGTTCTCTCGGGGTACTCCGGCTTCCTCCACCAATAAAACTGACCGCCGCGATATGACTGAGATATTGTTGAAAGTGGCGTTAAACCCCATTCAAACAAACAAACAAACAGAGAGTATTAAGATTTACGACCAATACCATTATCCATAAAGACTTATCCAGACTGCATAAAGTTGTATGATCAGACAAATATAAGGTAACTGAGTCTGAGATCTAAGACAACGGTTACAATTTAATTGAAATATATTTTCATTTTATTTTTCCATTGTGATCAATACAAAACTACACATCTATTCTATTTTATTTATTTGCTGCATAAAACAATGATAAATTATTAAACAATAAATCAACTTTTGTATGCATAGTCTCCCAACGGAAACATGTACAAATTTTACTTCTATCTAGAACGGTTTTATCATATTTATCAAATAACAAGTGGTAATAAAATGTGTAGTTATTTTATAGTAAATTATTAATAAATATCATAACTTTAAATTAAAAGATGGCACGATATGAAAGACAACCATTTTCTACCAATAATATTTCTTTATATTAACATTAAACTTACTGCCCTATATATTGTAGACTGCCAAAAAATTGAGATTTTTAAAAGAACTAACCAACCATACCAAATGAAAGGAGAAGGTACCAATAGGGTGATTTCTGGCATGGAATATCAACAATCAAATTACGAGTTGAAGCAGCCATACTGTATATCCCCATGCCACCACTCTGGTGTTTCATAGTTATATCAATAGAACAATATGTCGATAGAATTTGTTTTTTTCATGCCTATGGTTTAGAGGTGGGGTTGGAACTGTTTTTGAGAAATACCAGTTTTTATCATGCTGACATGTATATATAATTTTAAGGGGTAGGGATCTGAACAATTTTTCAGATAACTTTTAATTTTCAATGAGTGGCCTAAAGCTGCTCCCACCCCCCTCCATATCAAATTACAGACTTAACTACATTAACAAAGCTGCTCCCACCCCCCCACCCGATCAAA